>UZAF01017172.1:37814-50586 GCA_900617895.1 Haemonchus placei | reverse complement strand
GAGGAGACCTTCGAACAGCACCAGCAGTGTCAACTAGATCTGTGTAAACTTGAAATCTCCGCGTCGAAAACGACCGTTTGGAGATCTATGAAACGCAGCGGCAACATTGTGAGAGAATTCATGAGAAAGGCGCAACGCTTAACCGACTCACACAAGATGGCTCGCCTCGATTTTGCTCCTAAAGATTTGGCTTTTGGATTGGAAACATTTACAGTAGTGAAGCTGAGCGTAGCTCGTACACTGTAAAGCCACTTGAAGTCTTCAAGTAAACTTGTCCGACGGGAAGAAGTTCAACTTGGATGGACTCGATGAAGCAAACTGCTATGGGCGTGATCTGGGGAAGGACCCTGACCAATTCGGCAGGCGCAACTTCGGTGGTGGTTCGCTGATGGTGTAGCGAGCTTACTGCTGGGGATAGCTCGGGCTCGCACTTTTATCCTGTCGAATGGACTAGCAATAGTACCACCAGTTTTTGGAATCCACGTTATTGCCGTTTCTGAGCCGCAAGCGACGACAATGGCTGGCCTTCCAGCAGGACAATGCAAGTGTCCATGCCAGCAAGTCAACATCCACATGGGTGAAGCGACAGATGTTATGGAATGGCCTACGTGCAGTCCTGATCTGTACTCGATGGAGAGCCTTGGGGAATAATTGAGCGACAGGTGTACACCAAAAGCAGGCAGTTGCCCACCATCGACATCGACATGGAGGTGCTGTGATGGAAGCGGGGAGAAACATCGGCCCTTCAGTCCTCAAGAACATAGCATGGAATATGACTCAGACTCATGAAGCCCTCATCCAAACAGGGTGCATCAACTGATTATCAATTTTCATGAAGTACACTGTTGAGTTTGTGTAAATAACTGTTATTTAAAGAGGAGGTATACTATGAAACGGTCGAAATTCGAAAAACACTTATAAAACATATCATTATAAACTTGAAAAACTGAAAATCTATTTCCCGCTGTATTCTAATGTACCAAATTCCCTAATGCATGTTTCTAACTTATATCACCTTAATGTATTCTTGAATGGTACAATAATTGTTATCTATTCATGTTACACTCAACTACATACATATCAGGTTGGAGAAACAGTCTTGCAGCATACTGAACCGATTTTAAATTCTAGATTTTTTTTATTATACAAAACTTTCAGTCAGGGAGAGAAGATCAACTGTCATCTGAAACACTGCCCAATTTCGGACACCTTCTCAATCCCTCTCCTCCAGACAGATGCAACGAAAAGAACCAGCCGATTTCACTTTTGAGTTGGCGACGATCAACAAAATTTCTGTCCTTCAAATGGTGCTTCAGTGTTTCTAATAAGTGATAATCAGAAAACCTTTGGTTCGGTGAGTAAGCAGGATGTGGCCCCAACGGATCATTCCATTCCATCATTCCGGCCACGTTCGCATGTCTTCTCCAGTGCTGGCCAGGAATATTAACCATAGGATCGATCCACTTTACCTTAGGCCTTCCAAGCGCTGGCTTCTGATCCAGTGATCCAATTTGTTAGCCGGAAGATTCATCGGTAGTCTTTCAAACGAGCATTGTGGCCGGCCCATTTAGGCCCCGCTTAGGTTTATGCATTTTCTTTACAACATCAACAGAGCCACTTCGCCTTCGCTGCTCTGTAACTGTGATATGTTCACGGAGAGACACTTTGCAATTCTGCATTTCATTGGTATCTACATCATAACAAAGTTTCTCTTCATCTGCTTATGGGAAGACCAGCATTTCGCGCCGTACAGCAGCGGTATCACTGCCGAGGGAAACAGAAACGCTTTCAATTCATTAGGAGATCTTGGTCCAGTAATAACGTTGCGATTTTGTTGGGGTTACAAAGCTGCTTTCCTGCATCTGCTGAACTCTCCGCTACTGCTCTACATTAAGCTGAGCTGCTGTCGGGACACCACTGAATAGTGAATCAATCCATCTTGAATATAGTGCACATGTTTGCCTGACCCTGGCAAGTGTTCGTGCAGAACTCGAATAAGAAATAGGACGAACGGTAGCTTGGTCCTATTGTCTGTAGTTTGTTGGTCCAGTAGTCTTTACGAAGCCCTTTCACGTCTAGTTCCGAAATCATTTGAGAACATTCTCTAGCAATTGAGCGCCAAAACATTCAAAAAGCGTTCAACTTCTTAAAAAAACACAAAGAGTTGCAGCACTCATCTTCCAACCCAATATACTTAAACTACCTGAGTAAGCATTATCCCATGGTTTCGAATGGTAGTGGAACAGAGCATTCTCAAAAGGATTCATTGAAGCCAGCCAATCATTATCTGTTTTAACGATACTGTATCGTGAGAATAACTTTTCAAGAAAATTTCGATATTGTAGCTTAATTTTTACTAACAGTATCAAATATAAAGGCAGTGAATTGAAGTAAATAGCAATAATAATAATAATAATAATAATAATAATAAATAAAAATAAATAACAGTAACTAATAGTAAATTTTAATAAATTATAATAATAACAATTATAGTAATAATAGTAAATTTCAATAAATTATAATAATAACAATTATAGTAATAATAATAAAACATAAGTAAAAATAATAATGTAACTTCATAAATATAAATAAAAAATAAGATTCAATAAATATAAACGGTAATTTGAATTTGTCTTCGTTTATCCCTTACGACTTGTTGTCATGTAATGTGGATGAATTAACAGCATCATATAATAAAATTCATTCCACAAATAAATCAATCAATACAATCACAAATGGGCGAGATACACGTCGACCATATTACCCAGTATAACTGCAGAATTAGTAAAAGGGCATTTGGTCAAAATGTCCGAGAAGTCCATCACGAGCAGTGAGGACTTAGCACTGAATCGTGCCGGATCAACTAAGAAAGCATACGCAATTGATCTCAATTACCAGTTATTACCGAAAAAAAGTTAGGGTATGAAGAAGGCGAAGAAGATGGAATGTCAGCTACGTATCTAAAAACGTCTTAGCCACGATTCTATTCACGAAATTCACCGCGTCCTTAGGCGAAGTGATTCTGAAGCCTCTCAACCTTCGGAAAAGACGTTCTGCCAGGGACATGACTACTATAAAGCCCTATTACGAAGAAGTAGAAATCAGCGAAAACGAAAATACACCGGTTGACATAATTCTCAGACATCAATGTACGAATATGAAAAACTTGAAAGCATCAAACAAATCCTTCCTGATGAACAATCATGGAAAGGCCCATGAAAGTGAATGAATTACCAATGTGAACACAATGTCCCATAATTCGCGCATCACCCGAGGGTATGAAAGAAGAATGGTTCTCAGATGTTCTGGGAAGGAATTGGTCCCAGACTGAATTGAGACTCGTATATAGACCTGTCTCATCAGTATGGATGATAGGTAGAAAATTTAGTCTGTGTTGTGGGAGCCCCGATCCCAGCGACTCCTAGCTAGTTGTCTCGCTTGGTAACATGTCTTAGTTAGTTGTCTTGTTGTTAGCAAAATGACACACTGCACAACTCGCTTTATGATCGATCGCAACAGGTATTAATTAGCTACTGTTAGTGAATTAGTTGGTTTGCTGTGCAGAATGCTCCAGATTACCGCCTCACTGTTTGCTAGTTGTCTCGCGGCATAGCATGCCCTTCGAAACTGCTCTGACTTATCCCTTAATGCACAGAGCAACAAACTGGGAGCTCTTCACTGAGTCATTTTCCTTGTAAAGGATTCAACCTCGACCATTAAAATCAGTTCGAAGATTTGGAGTGGTTGGGGAAACTAGTAAAGGCAGCGAGTAGGCAAATTATGGGACGCGCCGCTTCCGGATTTAACGCGGTATTAAGAAATTTTGTTTCTTTGTCTACTAGAAACCCGTTTCTCAAAGTTAGCAATCTTCAGACAATCACACAGCGGTCAGTTCTTCGACCAAGAAGTTGCTAGCCAGTGAACAGAATTGAAGGACGGCTAACGACAGCAACTCGGCGTCAGCTTTGATACATTTCCCCATTGCTTTGTTGTAGAATTTGCCTTCCTTCTGAATATTGCATCAACTTAACCAGTGTTTCTTCGAAAAGACTCCCTCTACAACATACCGTAACCTTCCAATCTTGATGGGCCCGCTGATTATGGCATTTCAATAGTGAAACACCTTTGAGTGAATCGAGGCAGAGCCGAGACGAGCCCATAGGACGGAACTCGTTCTGAAATCGGCTGCATTATTCGGATACAGGTTCGGAACAGTTAGTTCTCTGGCCGGGCGGTGGTGAAATTTTTGCAACAGTCTTGAGTTGGAATAGTTAACTTTATTTTAATAATGAAGTATGTGGTCATTTATAACTTATTACATGTATATCATTAATTAATATTTTATTATCAATTACGCTATTAAGTGTATATTATTTATCTTTTATATTTATTATTGTTTCTTTATTTTACTATTATTAAATTATTTAATTTTTTTGAATAATTTTCTATTATTCATTTTTTTAACAGATTCAAAGAAGCAGTGAATTAGAATAAACGAGCAGTGAGAGTGAAGAATGGCTGAAATGGAGTCATACTGTGTGAAGCACTGAAAAAAATGTCCTTAATTGTAATTATAACACCAATCTTCACGATGCTTTACCGTACAGGTTCGTTATGTTGGAACCGTTTATTGGTCGACGTTTCCAAAATCGTCGTCTTTGGGACCTGAAAGCAGTTCGGAGCTCCTGATCTGTGACTTACCCGACCAAGCGCCCAAACGCAAGATCAAATCAAATCAGATTTAAGTCATAGATCAGGAGCTCCGAACTGCTTTCTGGTCCTGAAGACGACGATTTGTACGAAACGTCGACCAATAAACGGTTCCATAATAACAAACTTGTACGGCAAACCTTGGGAGAATTATGTAAATGCCCAGGTTTCAAGAAGACCGAACGTGGAAAATAGCAGCAATGGACTCAGAACAGTAATAAGTACCAACGCTTTACTTGCGAACATTTGATTCGACTCTGGTAAACCTGAGATAATTAAACTATGAAACTAGCTAAACTCATAAAATAGTTAGAGAACACCTCAGAAGTACTCAGAGATTCTCACAAATTTACCATTTAAAGCTCTTCTTCATTTCGGAGTTTTGAGATTTTGAAACTTTTTGAAACAGGACACTTTGCAAGGTTGTTGGAGAGGGCTTGCCTACTCATTTATCAACAATGGGGGGCGGAAGTGGTATAGTGACAAGCAGCGCACTATCACACATGCATGGTCTGGGGTTCGGTTCACATATGCATTTAGACGTCAGTACAATTCTGAATGGAAGTCGAATGCAGGGCGCATCCCTCAGACGAGACTAATTGACGCCAGTAACTCCATCCTCCATCCTTTCCGATGAGGGGCAGTTGTCCCAACAAATCCGATTACTCCCTAACCGTCAAAGTTCAATAAGAAGGGGAAGGGGTGGCATGCGAAACTGGCAAAAGGAATTTGCATTTGTTGTTTTTGATTTGAATTCCACTTATTTCGTATTTAGTTATTGCTGGATATTATTGAGGCTTCGATGTTGCGTCCAACCAATCCTACCAGCCACCAGCTATTCCATCTCCAATATCACGAATTCTTACTACCGAATTTCACGGCAACCCAAATTTGTTTTTACTTCCACCACCTCGGTATTCTTTCGAGTATTCCACAAACAAACATGAGCAAAATTGAAAGGACTTACAATCTCGGTCCACCTCCATTGTTGATTACGTTTCCCATGACAAACTTCCATTTCAACTCGATTTCCTCGAGCAATACGTCCATTTGTGGTTTCGGCAGCGAGGCAAAACGTTGAATTGGCTAGGCGAATCTAAAGCCGGTTATTTTAAGATAAAATCCATCTGAAATGAAGAACCTCTTTCCAACCTGGAACTTCTTGCCGTTTTGTACAGGGGTTTTTACCATGTCCAACTTATCTGGAATATTCCCAGGTAGAAGTTCAGGGTAGATGTTTTCCAAATACCTGAAATTCGAGGAAAGAAATCTAGAAGATAGCCCATAAAGAAAATTTCTATAGAGTGAGAAAAATGAGAAGAAACGGTAGGAAGATAAGATGGAAGAATCGAAATGAAGAGAATTGAAAGAAAATGAACTACTAGCAATTTTAGTTTAATTCGAGCAATCATCCTGGTATACACCTTTTTAGGTTTGGAATGAAACAAATCTGCAAAGTTCCTATTTGCGTCCTACGATTTTGTGACTGAATATCCTTTCATTCTCATTATTTTCGAGTGGTAAATTTCCATTTCGATTGAAAATCTGTATGGTTCTATTCTAGCCTCTTTTATTCTGCCACCAAATTAAAATTTGATTGTTGGTTTTGCTTCGACTGTACCAAGCCCCATTCCTTTGAATTATCGACAGTTCAGTCAGCCTACTTTCAAGACCCCTAACTTTGAATATTCGAGATGTTCGTGTTGTATAGCACTTCTAGCCACCCAAGTCGTTCTTGTGGAGACAATTAGAGCTGAAAAAAGTGGGACGTCGCTCAGAAATGGGTGGGAAAGCCAGTTTTCATTGACACACTGATCATCGCAAACATTTCCAGTATGTATCTGTCGTTTTGAAAATGAACCGGTCCTAGTGATGTCATCCCAAAGGCATTAGTCGAAATTCCAATAGTAATTTCCCTTCCCAGCCCCATAATAGCGTTTGAAAGCATAATCCAAGATAAATTTCAGCACTCCTACATCTTACACAACATCGAGAACTCGGTTGCCCTTGAGTGTGTACGCCGTCCACGCCAGTTTTGAAACCCTTCTAAGGCCCTATCTAGGCCGTTTTTTGATTTAACAACGTCTCTTGAACTATCGTTAGGGTTTACGAATTCATCATAGGGAGAAATTTAAGAAATCATTTTTGTCATGAACTGTGCCTCTAGATGTGTCTCGTGACTACACATATTTATGCCCAATGGTTTAGATTCTTTATCAGGAATAACCATTAGAGATGAGAAGGTGACTATTTTAATGAGGAGTGAGTTCCTGAACAGGTCTCGTTACGAACAACCATGAAATCTGGAAAATTTCAAAACTTTGCCAATTGAATTTTGCTTTTACAGCCGTTATGACAACAACGTTGGAGTTTTTTCCCCATTTTTCCGTCCGTACCCCCTTTTCTAGTGTTTTGAAAACAACGTCATATTTTTTCTCGACAATCCTAGCCTTGACGAAGCCGATACGGCTAAAACGTCTGTCATATAAACACTTCGAACATAAACAAATAGTAAGCAAACACGAACTTGTTTCACATCTTCTTATAAAAACAATTCAAAATATGTATATTTCCTGAACCTAAATAAGTATATAATTCATTGAATGAACCAAATATCGAATGAGTATTCGTCTGAAATAGCTCGGTATTTATCACCCTGGTCCACCTATCCATCCGGAAGATACCTCGAAGTTGCTGTATCGATCCTTTGGGTTCTACCATAATTTCACCGGCTACCTTTTTAACTGAACTATTTTCTTTTTTGTTTTTTAATACAAAATGGATGTTAGCCCGGCTATCCCCTTTTCTGAGGAGAACTCATTCTTCTTTTTGGGAGCGGAAAATGGAGGCGGGTTAAGATAGTGTCATCAGCTGAGGACCTTTGAATTAGAACCTCCCTTATAGAAAACGTATCGAGCTGCTTTTCCAACCAACCTCCCCCCTCACATCCTTTCCTCATGCCTAGGCTTCCTCTCTTCAGAACTAATTTATCGCATCCCCCTAAAAAGCTATAAGAACTAAGGTCTTACCACTTGAACGGTTTGCATTGTAAGTTCTTTTTCAGCTGAAGCCGGTCCGAGATGTCACCATAATCCGTTCTCATTTCCAAATACGGACGAGCTTTGAAGAATTCAGGCTGAAAAACATCAGAGTCTATTTTTAGCCTTGAATGCTTATTTATTTATTATTTACCGCTCATCTAGTAAATAAAATACATCATCCAAGTATTTATTTGCCTAGCACGCGAAAGACTGAAAAATGGGCATAAAATTAACTAATGACGAAAACTCACGAGATATTCGTCGAGCCATACACGAGCTGCCCTTACAGAATTCTTCCCCATCGAGTCAGACGCCAAGCCATATGGGCGCTTTCTCCTGAAACTCATCTAGATAACAGAGGGAAAAGGAGGGAACCGGACAAAAGATTGTAAGTTATTCAAATAAAAAAATACAAAATAAATAACACCGTAAACAAGAATAAGGAATAAACATGAAGAAAGGAGAGGATAAGATGAACCTGAAGATGTGTCCAACACGACTACACGGAATTATTTCCAGTTCACCACCACACATCCAAATCTGAAGCGAAGTCCACATAAGAAGTTTTTTGAAAACAAAAAAAAACAGAAAAAAAACAAAAAAAAATAGAAAACAACAAGTCGGAAGTCTCATTAGTAAGAAGAAAATCAGAAAATCCGTACAATCCCGTATTTTCGTGGTAAAATAGTGAAGTAGAGGAGAAAGGACTTACCCGGAAGGAGATTTCCACATTTTCCGCTCCCCACACATCCATTCCCTCATCGTAGGAACCGATCTTGAAGAAATATGACCGATCGATGGCGAACAGCCCTCCAGCCATGGTGGCGGATTTCAGGGGACGAATGAAATTCTTGTGGTCTTGGGAGAAATACGTATGTGGGGGATAGTCCCACTGAAAATCAGTTGAATTAGGTAATAAAGTAAAATTCGAACTGGTAAAGAAGTCATAAGGACCACTCACTTTGAAAGTAAGCCCCCAATTGAGACCACCTTTGCACACGGGCGATTCCACGTATTTCATCGTATCCAAATCGATAATATCGATGATCGGGCAGACCACTCTGTAGATCAAAATAATATGGTAGATCACAGAAGCAAAATAACAATAAACAAATACCATCTCAGTTGTTTACAGCGGCTGTAACCATTCTTGATTCACTTCGCAATGGCTGTCAAGAAACACCTAAAATATGTTGTTAGTAAATAATGGGCAATGGTAAACAAGTAAACAGTAAACAATATTTAACACTTATATAAAACTACACGAAAATTCATTCCAAGTTACTTTTATGAGTTCACAGCAACGCTTCTTGCCACCTACTGCCTTACAGAAATGGAACTTGGCTTTTTCTACGAATTGTTTATTTTGTTTGTTTATTTGCTTATTATTTGTGTACCAGACAACAATTATCGAACAAAGAAGTTGTGAAACTGAAAAATCCTACCAGTACTTCTCCTCGAGCTTTACGTGCACCAAAGACTTTCGCCCTGATGAGGCCTTGATTGGAAGGGGTCTGAAGGAACTTCACCATACTCCATTGGGGATGTTTCCGTTGATAATCGGCAGCTTGAAGAGAGGCTTCGGCTGGAAATAAAATTTTTATGGAATATTAGCATAAATATTCAAAAATATGGCAATAAATATTCAATTAAAAACCAAATTGCTAAGAATCAAGAGCCAAATAATAAAAATAATCATAATTTCATACAATATAATATTTATTGGTGATTTTTTAGACAAGGCAACGCCATAAATGATTAACAGTGGTAAAGGAATACGCCATGTCTTCTGATTTTGCGTGGGAATGATGACTCAAAAGATTTCACACTGGGGATATAAAGAATCGAAAAAACGATAGAAAACTCACGCCATTCGCTGCTATCATCGATGAGCAGAATTTCTTGGATCAGATCCAATGGTGTTCGATCGATAATCGAGTTTACCATACGGATCAGTACCGATGGTGATTCGTTGAAATAACAGACGATGATGCTCGTTCGTGGAAGTGACCCCATGAAAGAGTGAGGACATCTGAAAAATAGTAATTTATTGATTGTTTTTGATAAAAAAAAGTATTAGAATGAGATGAGATTTTTGCAAAAATGGTGTGAAGATGAAAAATTCCCTAATTCAGATCATTTGTTACAGTTTTCGTAGAAAAAAAAAGTACGAATCAGTACATTGGCAAGTCTTTTTCTGCTGAAAATATTTATTTTCAATCATCTAGTATCTTAAATCCTTCTCAGCCTAGACCATGTGGTCTACCTGTACGCTCATTGAGTTCCTAAATGATAAATCTCCCACACAATGGCCACCCCATAAATCGACAACCTCCTTCAGAGATTTCATAGAGAAAGCAACTTAGCCCTCGTTATGTGGTCTTTCAAGGTCCCTGAAAACGCCTATGAATAGTAAGGCGAGTCCGTGAATCAGAATTGACGCCTCTTTCCCACTGGGGGATCTACTCCGTTCAGAATCGTTGGATTAATTCAGTGATTGGAGCGAAGATCGATGAATATTTCGATCAGAACGTTTGAGCCAACACATGTACACACCTTATAACTAATTTCCTTTCTGGAATTTACTCAAGTAATGCTGAAGTGGATAGGACAGCCAGTAATTTTCACTGAATAAGCTTTTATGCGATCTACGGCCACTTGAAAGAGCCAGTACTTTCCAAAGGCGTGAGAACGTGTGAACTGTTCGATAATCATTTGATTTTGAAAAACTTCGAAGTTATAGATTAAAATAACGTACGTAATAATATTTGAATTGTTTGTTTTTTGCTTGTTAGATAATTATGGCAACCTATTTATAAGGACAAAAATCGTGGAGTTCGCTGAGTAAGACCACTTTCTGCGCGCCGTTATGCTTGACCCTGTTTCTTCGCTAATATTGCTCTAGAAAAGATCCAAAACTTTGCCCCCTTAGAAAGCGATTGGTTCAATTTATTACGACAATCTGATGGAATGTCTGGGAAACAGGATCATAGCGTTGTAAGTGACTGTAAGTGTAGTGACTGTAATATCTACGATGCGAAAATTCTATTATTATGCGCTGGGTTTTAGTTTTTTTTTGGGATTTTGCAAACACCCTACTAATTTTCCCCTACTCCTCAAAAGGATAGAACTCTATCTTCCTGGAAACAACCTCGCCTAATGAATGAGCCAATAATCACCTGTTTGGATAGCAGGCGTAAGCTGTTTTCGAGAAGTTCAATTTGGCATGCCCTTTTTCTTCAGAGAACTTTAATTGATCTCAATGTGGGCTCAACAAACTATCCTAGCAATCAGCGAAGTCAACGAATCGTCTCTTGCCTCCCTTACGTCTATGCAACACGGTGTCCTCGTTAGCTGATCGAATGATGCGATCGGAATCTACAAAATTGCCGACTGGAAAAAAAACTTGTCGTTCTGGTTCGTGGCGGTCGTTCCACTCAGACAAACTTCCGACGTAATCTTTGCTCTGCAAGTTGGGTGACAGCCATAATTGATTCGAAACGAAAAACCGAAAAAGGTGGCATCCCCAATAAACTTTTTGGATCGATATCGACAAAAACGTGATTGAGGTAGATTTCTATGAAATCTCCTGCACGTGTAATAAAAGGATGAATCTTTGGGCGTTGATCTATCCCGTCTTAGGGATGTGCCCTGCATTCGACTTCCATTTAGATTGTAGTGGCATTTAAATGCGTGTATGGCCTATACAATGAATTGCAGTGGTCAGCCGATGTACAAGTTAGTGCTTTTCTCCTCCCAAACGAGTTTGCACCAATTAAGGGGTACCAGAATTGGTTGGCCTAGACGGATATCGGTCCGGGATTCGAAACCATGTGTGTGAGACAGTGTGCACTAGCCACTACACCACCTCCACCCTATACATAATAGGTAGAGCTAAATCTGACACCAAATGAGCTCCACGTCGTAGCTTGGTTTATGTCCGACTCCATTTACAGCTTTCCCCCTCCCTAAGGTCTATGATAGGGCGTGATATCTACGCCATAGAGGGAGGTAGGACTATCAATGGTCTCCAGGCCCGATCGATAGCCCCTTTTAAGGAGCTTCCCGCACCTGAACGGCCTCGGGAGTTATCTGCACGACCCGTGATTCAGAAATGGGACTTTTTCCATAAATATATCGGTGGTGAACATGAATGGTCGAAAAAAGATGACCCTATAATTCCGATTTCTTCATTTATAGCCCATAATCCATAATCTGGCAATTTTCGAAGGAAATTGCGATGTTTTGCATGACCCAATTCTATCGACATGAATAATCATCGTACACCTCTAATGCCGAATGCTCCATCAAGCTGGAGGATCATTTTCGGGGTCTCGATCACTTCCGAACGTTTCGCCATCTTACAAAAAAGCAAGGTTATGGGCTAAAATTGTAAGAACACCAGTCAGGCGGCCATCAAGAGTAGTTTCCACTACATATTATAGGGTACGGACCCGATACGGTCAGTGAGAAAGAAATTTTTGCATGGTGAGCATAAAAGTAAGCAATAGACAAACACGGTAACAACTCGAGCCACAACGCTATTCCCCTTTGGTAGGTTCCCTAGAAGTATGGTAAACAGCTCTATTTTTTTCAATTCTGAGAGATCAGGTAGGCCTTGAGAAGATTTTTGCGAAAACGATTTTTTTACGGATAGCTCCCAGAGATTCTGAGAGATCAGGTAGGCCTTGAGAAGATTCTTGCGAAAACGATTTTTTCGCGGACAGTTCTCAGGTGAATTAGCTGAATCAAGCTTCCTTATGATGGGTGGGTGCCAATGCTTACGACAAGCTGGAAGACACGCTATTAGGGCAGAATGGACGGGGAAACTTGTTGAAAATCAACTTCCGAAGACCACTTTCGCTTCGTGAAGTGGGCTATTTTCGAATCTTCAAATCATATGGATCCAGGAACCCTACCAACTTTCCCTCCCCGTCTCAAGAATTCCAGAACACGACCCAAGTAGTGCCCTGACAATTCTCAGAGCATTCTGACTTTGTTCATACTGCAGCCGCTTAATT
>UZAF01017172.1:8185-37800 GCA_900617895.1 Haemonchus placei | reverse complement strand
AATGGAGCAATTATAAATAGCCTGAACGAGTCATTCCAATAAAAATGATTCCTATAAAAAGTCGCAATAAAAGAGTAGTAGCAGGCTATTACTCCCTCATCTTCTTTTTTCACGTCTCCCACTTCTACTTCCCATTACTGCAGGCCACCAAAAAAGTTATTACTACTTCAGCAAGTCCAATAAAGACTAGGAGAGACCAGCTTCACAACCGGTAATTATTAATACTGGCATGTTTGCCTTTTTTCAAACACCTGTTTTTTTTCAGTTGGCTCCAGATTGCAGGCTACAGCTGATAGCATTGGCCCAGTTTCCTCACCAAAAAGCGCTAGCCCAGATCCGAAAGAGGTTACACTACAGGTTTTACGTAAAACCATTATTTTCTATGGAAAATTCCCTTAAGTGACCCGAATTCGTGCGAAAATGTCGCCGATCACTTGTCGACTCGCCCACATGGTGAGCAGCCGATCAGCAAACAATGGACAAGAGAGATGGTCAACAAAAGAGGAAGTCAGATGAAGGCAAAGACCGCGACCAGGAAGGGAAGAGGAGTCGGGGAAAGCGATGAACTGGTCAAAAGGGCAAAAAGAAAAATAATCATGAGAAATACCGAATCTCAGCCTTCAAGAAGCGCAATTTCCGATAAAGTCCAGAAATTTCAAAAAAAATAAAAAAGTAGAAATAGTAAGTAGCTAGTACTGGCAGTAGGGCAACTAAGAAAACAAAGCATGGACAAACATATAAGAAAAAAGTAGATCATAACCATGTACAAAAAATCGATAAAAAAGAAAATTCCAGAAAAACTGCTAAGTAAAAAGAAATCCCATTTACATCAAACCACTCACTGTGAATTTCTTGAGTCGGGAATTTTTCGACGATAACCGATTCGATCACTTAACAGTCCGTTGAACTGATATTTCTCGAAAAGCGCTTTTTTCTGTTCCTGTAACCGATTACGTCAATCAACTCCGATAAAATTCGAGAATTGCAGACGATGGAAGTTGTAAAAATGCTCTGCCTTCCGTAGAGGAATAGTTGTACATATGATCCACATAAGGGCTAGAAAAATCGATTTGAAAAGTTTTACTCTCGAAAAGTAAAAAAAGTACAAACCACTAGATATGTACGGGATGATTGTGAATGGAAGAAGATCAATAACGCCTGTCCACCTGTCTGCCTCCCACACAGATCATTTCAAAATTTTTTTAACGGGTTTTCAAGATTCAAGTACTTCTCTAGTCCCTCCAAAACTGCAAGGATTTTTCCCAGAATTTTCAAAAATTTTGAAGTTGATAATCTATTGTGATAATCTAACAGATGTTCAAAAATTTTTTAGAATTTCTTTGGGACGAGAAGCTAGATTTAAAGTCAGTGAATATGCCAGATACACAATAGAGTATCGCCTTCAGAATTTCGAATAAATTGTTCGCTTCAAGAATAGTGAATAAAAAATAAAAAATTAAATAAAAAATTTAAAAAAAGAATAAAAAGTGCGAAATTTTTCAAAAAGAAAAGAGATAATCTTCAAGAGCTCGGACTCGAATGATAGAATCTGAGCCATTTAAGCAACAAGTTCGCAATCATTTCGTGCTCTCTAGTACCACCAACTAGTTAAATAGATGAAAAGATGAATAATAAAAATTTTCAGATCATTTTCTTTAAATTACTAGATTTTCTGGCGAAAACAAAAAAATTTAATTCAAATAAAAACCATCTTTTGAATTAATCCAGTACTTGAAGTGAACGTTTCTCCCTGAGACCACGCTACAACTGGCCTTTTAGCAAAGTTAGGTAGGAGGCACGCCTGTCGACTACCAAATGTTGTAGCAGGCGCCAGGGTGCCATGACTGACAGGAAGCATGCATAAGTTCCCGAAGCACATTACAAGTAATCAATCTATTTACTTATTCACTCATCTCACGATATCCCTTTGTATTCCACTATTGACTATTATTTTTACTTTTACATCTATTAACAATATTATTATGATCTAATAAAGAGAAAGTGGTGTAGTGGTAAATGGCGCTCTATCACATACGCATGGTCACAGGTTTAAATCTCGGATCGATATCCGCTTAGAACAACCAAATCTCCCATAACTCGAGTTCGGATAACTGGTACCAGACACGCCTGGGATATAAAAGCACTGGCTTGAACATCGACTGGTCACCGCCAGCCGCTGTATAGGCCACATACACATTCAATGCGCCACTTCTATACTGAACGGAAGTCGAATGCAGGGTGCATCCAGCAGACGCGATTGATCAACGCCAAAAGGCTAATAGACTTTACTACATTTTGTGGAGTTGCTTGAAAATGTTGAAAGGAAATGGGATTACCATGGAAATTCTAGTACAAGCACAGCCATTGCCTTAGCGCCCCTTGTAAAAAAAGAATTTTAGTGGGTTCACACAACCTTGCCAAGCCAGCTGACTCAAAAAGAAATTTTTACATATTACCGTTGCTACCAGTACTATTTGAGTGTTTTACAACTCAGCATGCTATAGTTATTTCTACTATTATTGTTACTATTGAATTTATTCAATTTTTGGTATCTTTCCTAAGGGCAGAAGTCCCGGAATTGTGCGGCCCACACTCTAGTCACATTCTCATCGATTCCCTACCTAGCAGACCTACCAGACAAAGGATACTTGAGAGGAAGTTGTGAATTTCATATAATTCAGAAAAAGATATCCACTATCAATCTCACGAAGGTCGAAATTATTGATTTATGAAACTTACTCAAATATAGGGTTGAGGCTAAAGTAAAGAACACTGAACGTGCTCATAATGAGCAAGGGCAATTAGAAAAACCCGCGAAGGCTTTGGCATGAATAATTCCATCGGAAAGATCCTTCTCAATCTGGAAGAAGAAGCTTTCGCCGTACTCTGGAGCTTTGACAATGACGGATGACGGGAGCTTAACTGACCGACGGAGTGAATTCGACCAAATGTTGTAACCAAAATAAAATGTGAATTTTCAAATTTAATAAAAACGGCTTTTCAAAGTAATAGGCCTAGCTTGAGGCCTGCTATGTTTTCTATCATAACTTTGTTCTAAGAAAACGATTCCGAAGCCTATCTTCCCTGAGCCCCCGATAGAGCTTATTCTCTGAAGAGACAGCCGAATGAGGCACTTACAGTAACATCTAGGCCTATGATGGATGACTAGTTGTAAAGCGATGTCTGGTCGAATGGAAGCGTCTCTTCGAAGTAACAGCCCTCCGCCGTACATCCATAAAACTATAAAAATTAATGGAGCACCGTTATGTGGGAAGAGTGAAGAGGAACAGGAGGCAATCATAGGATGTTCCTGGTGAAAAGAAACTTATCGTTAAGACAGAACTGGTTCCAATTGTCAGCCAACCTCAATTATAGCATAAATCAGTGGTATTTAGGGCCATTCAATGGAGGTTTTTCATCCCTCCGTTCCAGGCTGTCTATGTTAATTGGCTCAGTCAAAATTGCCTGGCCTGAACCATTTTTATGGCACCGTATACCAGCAACCGCGTGTCCTATTAGTAGTTAAGTAAATAAATAACTTAATCAGCTGATTACTCGGAGTTATCTACGCTTTAGCAAATACTATGGCAAATAAATAAGGGAATTTGCAATGATTTTCTTCGATTTTTTCGATTTCAAAAACGAAGAAAAGGTATTCCTCCTATAAAATGCCAAGAATTTTGAAAAGGAATAAGGGAAAAACTGAAACCAATTAATCAGACAATGCTAGCTAAACTTTGGATCAGCACCGAATCGTCTCAACCAGGAACATAGTTGTAGTGAAGTCGCTCAGGACTCATTTTCAAGACCAGGCATACTCTACAGCCCCGGCCTACGTTGTAATCACAGCTACCTCAAAGTCATCTATAGGTGCCCTGAAACATTTTGTCTGTTTCAAAGACTCATTTTGTAGGGCCTCATCATGGAAACTTTCCAAAAACTATGCTAAGCAGAAAGCAGAAGCAGAGAGCAGAAAAACGCTTATCGCAAAGTATGGCCGGAAAAAAAGAAGAAAAAACAATTTCCCGTATATATTGAATAGCATAATAAAATGTACTTGATAAAAATTAATAACCCAGTAAAAATAAATCAAAATATTTGAGCCTTAGGAATAGCGCAATATTTCATATGGAAGCGATCTGAATACTAAAGTTATAAGGAAATCTTTGGAGAGAAGGACCAAGCGACAAGTCTTATTTGGCAGCCTGGGTGCCTCTACTACTACTGTACACTACCATACTATCGCCCTACTCCAATAACAATCATCCCTACTAAAAGTTCATTGCGGTTCCTGTTTTCATCCCGGAACTTGGGAATGCAGACATTCGAGATCAGGCAATGATGGAATCACCGGGGTCACATGTATCATTGCAACGACGATTGTGCTGATACACTGCGATGGTGGTGTTGGTGGTGTATTGATTGATCATCACACTAGCTAGTAGATGAATGGGAACAAAACGAAGATGAACGGATGAATTGAATGAAATCCGAGAGATGCTGTTTACCTCCTCTTCTGGGGTGTTTATCATGGCGAGCTTTTCGAGATCAACTTCCGGTTCACGTTCTTCGATTGGTACGATCACCGCGGCCGGCATCACCCGATCGGGTTGCTTTTCCTCTTTCATTTCTTCATCCACTTTACTCGGCTCTTTTACATCTTCGTCTCCAAATTTGTGATCATCAAAGTCATTCTCTACCTGAAGTATATACAGCATTTTTATTTTTAAGTTACCAATTTTAATTAATATTTCCCAAGGTCTGGAATCGAACATTTTGCGGAGAAGGAAATTAATTGCTTCCCGTAAAAGAACTGTCTACTGTTACGTAACGAACTGGTCGAGAGTAATAGAGCTCATCGAGAATCGCGAGAGTAAAAACATAGCCAGTCAGGAAAGCAATCAATCCGGGTAATTTGCGCAGGCGATTCCCTACATAGACGATTGCACTTACCTTTTTGTACTCTTCGACGTTGAAATCGTTGTTGATATCCTGGAGTTTGATGTTTGGCTCATTACCACCCACAGATTCTCTAGCAATCGGTTCATCTTCTCTGAGTAGTGAATGTGCAGATGGAAGTGGACCAGATCGCCCAAAGAAATATAAGGTGACCAAAGCCCAAGCGCCTAGAACGGCACAGAATGGGGCGACCTTTCGCCGTCCGAACATCGTACGGAGAGGCGACGAGATCGAAAGAGATCGGCCACGCCTACACCTACACCACCGCCACCACAACCACCATCGTCGCCACCCATCACGCCACGATTGTCGATGCATCGAGATTGGGAAAGGAAAGCCAGCGACTGGGTGATATGGGAAGTAGCTAACGGTTATGAGTACGTGAGTAGTGGACACTAACAAGAGCTGGGTAAAGCAGAAAACGCCTGGACCGCCTTTCTGACGGTGTGTGACATCTGTCGTAGTGTGAAACGCGTGAAACATTCAACGAACGTCGCCATTAAGCCCTGCCATTAATCATGTTTTCCCCGACGGCTGTCAATCTTTCGCTGTAGTATAGTCGACATTGGTCATTACTACCGAGAGACCCCAGCTTGCAGAAATTGACACAATTATGAAGAAATACCTAATTCGATTTTTACATTGGCCGGAGTAAGCATTCACGATCTATGCTGAATACCTACAAGGGGAAACGGTAGTGCTTTACTGTATGGTGCATGTCGGAAAGCGAACCTAACGACCTACTCTGACTACTGATGTATTCAAAGTAAACTTGACACACACCCTTACCCGAGACTCTAGTGACTTCTAGCTTCTATGTATGGGCAATTAGAAGCTGTCGCATAATAAACACCTCATTATCCATCTGTAGATGTTAGCTGAACTTATTTTAATTGAGTCTAATTCGAGGTAGCGCTCACGTGCGCCATAATAAGACTAGAAAAGGAGGGCTCAGCAGTATAAACAAAGTCATCAACAAAGAGACAAAACATCAACTATCTACTGCCATAGATGGCCGCAGTCAGTTAATCTCGGNAAGTAAACTTGACACACACCCTTACCCGAGACTCTAGTGACTTCTAGCTTCTATGTATGAGCAATTAGAAGCTGTCGCATAATAAACATCTCATTATCCATATGTAGATGTTAGTTGAACTTATTTTAATTGAGTCCAATTCGAGACAGCACTCACGTGCGCCATAATAAGGCTAGAAAAGAAGGGCTTAGCAGTATAAACAAAGTCATCAACAAAGAGACAAAACATCAACTATCTACTGCCATAGATGGCCGCAGTCAGTTAATCTCGGGTATCTGAGCCTGAGAGAAAGCTGAGCACACGATATAGCCTAAATCCTAGTATAAACCCAGTACTGACTAAACTGATCGATCCAGGATAGGATTTTACCAGAATAGAAAAATAAAATTAGCCAACTGATTAGTCCAGGACCTTTCGAGGACATAGGAAGGACCAGCAGGACAAGAGGCCTCGAAACCTGCACGGGTTTTGGTTCTGCACTCAGCCCAAACAGTACTTTTAGCCCATGGGCTACCTCCCTGGCGTTAAATATAGCCCTATAAAAACGAAAGTTCCCCGCTTACCTAAGAAATGACAGAAATTCTTGAAGAGCCCGTCCTAATAGTAGGAGGCACTACAGTAAGTAGTATCGCACGACAGGATCTACTCAGGATGGACCTATTCACGATGTTTTGGGGCTTACTCGTTCAAGTATGAGTTGGTAGTAGCCTTTTAATGACTGCTTCGTCCCAAAGTGATCGAGATCCTCCTGGTACTACGGCTACGGCGTTCCCATAAAAAGTTCGAAAAATAGAAATCGTCATTTGTCTTTGAGCTGTAATCCTTTCCGTCCTGGAGGAAGGCTTTTTGGACACCATTAGCCAGGAAAAGCAAGGAAAAATATCCGACGTTCGTTTAATGAATATAAATTGTTAGAAGAGAATCAATCATGGCGGTGATTCGATGTCGAACGGCAGAGGCATTCGTATAGCGACCTTCCCATGGCTCATTTTCAATTCAGAAGCGTGAGATCGCCTCCCAAAGCGCTCTCTAGAGGTGTTTATAGAGTATAATGAGAAGTGTCGCCCATGTATGCTCAGTGGAAATCCCTCCTTTGTTTGCGGAAATCGGCATTTAGCCAAAAGCTGCCCAGCCAGCAAGGTCAGAGCCAATGTTTCTTTCATCCGCAATTGTGCAGTCCGGACGTCCTCCTATTACCGTAACCGGTATCGGTTGAAAGAACATCAACGTTCCACTAGAGAAAGCTCATTTCAGAAGATTGGCAGACCTATCCAAACATTAGAAAAAGGGTATTTTGCCTGTCGACGATAAACCAGTTAAGCGCATCCCCTCACAGCTGCAAAAATCAAACACTATAACCTTAAAGGCACAGTTCACTATAGAAATGGTTTCTGAGGTTATCCCATGGTATAAATTCGAGGCTCCCTCTTCTACCATACCTGCCGATATAAGATCGAAAAGGCACGGATATGGCACAGTGAAGGGCCAGGGATTCCAACGTGTGAATGCCGCGCCCATCGTGAACGAGTTTTGACGGCTTTGTAGAGGCTGCACGATCCCAAGAGACTTCCATGTAGGAAGTTCAACCACATTGTGATAACCCATCCCGACAGTGAAAGGCAGTTCCGGATAATTTCGGCTTGAAGTAGTCATCTCTTTGAGCAATAGGAGCAAGTTAAATCTCGTTCAAACACCCTTCACATACCATAACCGTCACGGTGATCTCGTACATCCTCCATTTCCGCTACTTTGAGAAGCCTTGAAATAGGCGGATCTCCTCGCTCCCCTCGCCACCGATCTATCCTCTCAACGCTTTCACCTTTCTACCTAAAAAGGGTACATCTAAGTTATCGTGCTCTGTGCCATTAATAACTTCAGCGAAAACTTGCTCTATCCTAATTTACTACCGATCTAATTGCAGTGTCGCAAATGAAATAAAAAAATGAAAGGGAGAAATGTCAACTAGAAATATCCCTAAGACTATCTGCCTCTGGCATCAGGGCA
Source organism: Haemonchus placei (assembly GCA_900617895.1). NCBI lineage: Eukaryota > Metazoa > Nematoda > Chromadorea > Rhabditida > Trichostrongylidae > Haemonchus > Haemonchus placei. The sequence continues at coordinate 29,801 of UZAF01017172.1, read as the reverse complement.
CAAAAGTTCATGCCGAAGTTATACAGGTGCTCTGGGTTGAGTAGTACCAGGTCCAAAAGTTCAAAGAAAAAAGGGCAACAGAAAATTCATGTAAACCGTAAACGATCTGTGCAGCTGTTTATGACAAAATTAACAGAATAAACAACTAGAGAGCACCTATAACCGAGAACAACGTAGCACACAGTCACAAGAAGTAGTAAAAAAAANAAAAAAAACTGAAACAAGTAACTTTTGTATGTAAACTAGCAACCATCCAGGAAGTAGCTGATAATGTCACAACACCTTCAAATAGAATCTGAAATCTACAATGAACAACTACCGAGTGCAATTGAGTTAGACCAACCTATCACAGCGTGAACAAATATGTCATTAAAAACCAAAATAAAAAAATCGAGTTAGAAATTTTTCGACAAATTAAAGTAAAACGAGCTGCTGAAGTTCTACTTAGCAAAAAAACTGTAACAGAACTGGCAAAGCCTAAGCCAGCGCGTTTATCGAAGACGGGCATTAGGTGCGCGGCTATAGGAACCTAACTCGGCTGCTTATAATTCAGCCTACAATGCAGAAACTACTTTGAACGTAAAAAAATTAATTTTCCGTAACCCGTATAGCAACGGTCACTCTTACTGGATAAAGTATAGCTATGTGTAAAGTACGATGAGGAAACTTAGAAAAAAATGAAAATAAGAAAAGCGAGGAGGGAAGGGAAACGTCGGAGAATCAAAAATCCAATGCCTTGAAACCCGATTTCACACATTTCTCTCGTGTAAGTAGAGAATAACTGGGAATATGAAAGTAACAGATGAAGGGGCAGTCTAGTATCGCTCTTAAGAACCGATCAGCATTAAATTGTAAATAAAGTAAGCAGGAAGAAATCGTTCACTCGACATCTAGGGAGCCCAGCATTTTACAGTGCCCACGCAGGAAGAAGGCTTATATGGCATGGGAAAAACCCAACTATGGCGTGAGACGTATGGCATGAATTTTTGGAAAACATTCCTAATAAGGATGTAACTGGGTTGAACTATAAAAACAGTTAAGTAAGCCGATAGCATGTGTACGAAAATTGTAAGTAAGTAGTTTAAAGTGCTCAGGCAGACAGGAGGCAAAGAAATAGAACTAAATAAAAGCAAATCAACCTGCATATTAAAAGAAACCGTCGAGCCTAATCTGGCCAAATTGAGATTCGACTTTTCGCTTGATTTTGAATTATTGGGCAACAAGAAAGCAACTTTTGAATATAGATGAATAAGAATTAACTCAAAATAAGCAAAGTGTAAGAAAAAACCTATAAAAACCGCACTGAAGATGAAAAAACTTCGAAATCATGCTCGAGAGTCTATATTGAAGTTATAAAAACTCTTGATAGAACTATACCCCAAATGGGTATGCTGTGTGGCCAGGCGGTGGCGAAATTAGAAATGCGAATCAGTTGTGTTTCGCTTTTCGTCCCCACGAATACGCTATCCACCGATCTGCCGTTTCGTTCAACGACTTATCGCCCGTTATTTGAACAAGCCATTTCAGCAAATAAACGTGTACAGCATGATAATCCCATCTGAAATTATTAACAATGAACTATTTATTCATGACGATGAGGCTATACAAGACGTCAATTTTAACCTTGCTAGATTCGGCGCCGTGTGCAGTCCTACGTGTCGTAAGTCATAGATTGAACCACTTCCCGTATCATACAGAGGTAACAAAGCGCGCAGAGAGTCCATACCCGTAGAGAACATTCTCGACGCCCGTTCAACACCACTGTGTACCTTTTCCGGTGCTAAATGACAAATTTTTCAAAATACTACTTCAGAACGGATGATTATTTCGGACAACTCGTCCTTCCTCATGAATCACAAAACTCATCGAGAATAGTGCAGGAAATAATAATGGTTCACACTTTCTTGGGCTTCAAGCCCGCAAAGCGATTGATGCACTTTATTTCAGCTTTTGTCGAAGATTGCTTTTAGATATTCGACTATATTGTTCTCGATCTATTTTCTATTTAAGCTTGCAAATATGGCTGTTCAGATAGTTGACTCATACTCCTTCAAAAAAAGGATGAAGTCGCTCACAAAGTTCAAAAAGAATTGGAAAATTGGATAAAACCAGGTAAAATCATTGAGTAAGAGGGAAATGCGGAGAATGAACATCGTAAAACAAAAAAGTGAGACGGAAGAAAATATCTGAAATACCGCAAACTAACCTTCACTATTCACTTTGACACTTTTGAAGTCGTACAAACCAATCAAGGAGTAAATGAATCCATTGAGAACGAAGCTGCCCGGAGTTGTGGGATATTCTTCATACCAATCGTAGCCGAATAATTTGTTACGTATTCCACCCGCGGAAGCATCCTTAATTCAAATCTAATCAATCTGGATTGTTTCGATCCAAGGAACAACTATCGGTTTCTGGGATATCCATGCTTGAGGAAGTCAAGAGGAGCAAACCTTTTCGAATAAATCGAGCGCATTGCTGGCTGCAGTGAGATAACTGGCATTTTTCGTGACAGCATGTGCGCGAGTGAGAAGAGAAAGAGCATGACCCTGAAAATCAGGATATTTTAACGATTCCTCAGATAATGCTCGAAAAAATCAGAAATCCAATTAATCTCATAGTTTTTCAGCAACTGATAAAAATACCTGTGCCATAGCCGAATGCCAACCAGCATCAAGCACGAGACGGCGTTCCGCGATAGCTCGCTCTACAGGTACTGACCATCCGCCCTACAAAATCAAGTATCTTTCGGCACTGTACAGAAAAAAAGACTCATTATAAAAAAAGGAATTTTACCTCGTCATCCTGATTCGACACTAGCCAATCAGCCGCTGTCAAGAAGAATTTCATGTGAGCATTTCGAGCCTGTACAATTTTCTGCCTGACGACCACAGCACCACGAAATCCAATCGACACTAGCTTGATGTCTCCTTGAGTATATGTCAATTCAATTTAAACTCATCTGGTGGAAAGAGGAAATTTCAGTACCTGGGTGGAGCACTACATTGCCTTCCCGCTTCTTACTTGTATTCATACTTGACAACGCCCGTGAAGTGTCCACTAAGGCATCTCGAGTGATAGATTGCCAATCATTTCGAAGCTCACCAAGGGAGAACGAAAAGGATACCTGAGCATAATTCAATATATAAGGAATTACATGAATATCAATTTTAAACAATGAACGAACCTGTTCCAGACCTGCGAAAGACACGGAATCGTTCCAAACGCAGCGTGAATCGTGATGAGTGACATAGTTCAGAAGCACTAAGATGTCCGTTTCGATAATCCGTACGAGGATGGAGAACGAAGCATTTTGAATAGGCAGCCATTCCAACGAAATAACATGATGTAAAGGCGATTGGTCCAGGAATACGTAACAGCCGGCATTGGACAATTCACCTAATCATGGATACAATAACTTATCGAATAGGCCCGTGAGTATTTTCCTGGACTAGAACAGGAATATCACATTCCTTCGCTACAGTAGCCATGATATGGTAAACCATCTTAATACGAAACTACTAATTGAATGGGTTCATGGTGCTGCTGAACAAAAAAGCCGTCTGAGTACAAGTCAAATGCAAAACCGATCTAAGAATAAAGCAGTAACAAGAGATCGACAAGACCAACTTCCGCTACTTTTCTATGCACAATACCGTAAGAGTGTCACTACAATGTGCTCAACGATGAATGAAAGCACTAGGGTCCAGCCTTGACAGGCCAATTCTTCCACTTAGACTCTAACTAGGACACATTTCAGCAATGTTTCAACAGCGTCGGACGTAACTAACTTTTTGCTAACCTCTTTATACCTTGTTATTTGTACTGTTCCAACCCTCAAAGCTCAGTAAATGAAATTTTGAATGACTCCTAAGAAAGTTCGAAAAAGAACATAATCGCGATAGATCAAAAGATAGACTAACCAGATGTAGTGATGTTGACCAAGTTGCCTTTCTCAGCGTCATGATAAAATACACGTTCACTTGAATCTTGTGAGTCTGACGACCCCTTCCATTCATTACTCTGCAGGCCCTTTTCGATCGCATCCTCGTCAGTCTTGTTAACTGAAACTACATATTGGATTGAAACCCTTAGAGCCTTTGCACAACCTTTCTCAAAACTCTGGTCATGCCCACAAAGAATGAGGGCCCACAACCCGAACTATTTTGGCTTTCTCGGCCTCCATATAGAATCGGATGGGTAACAACAAAACAGGCTTCTGCTTCCAGGACAGGAACATCATACAAACCATCACCCCTGTTATTCTGCACACTCCTCGCAAAGCAGCACCTTAAAGCCAGCCTTAATGAAGCAATGTTCAAAAGAATCTTCCTACCTAACATCCTGCTGTAATGTTGCAGGCCATACTGCGCAATCTGGATTGGGTAGTAATATGGTGTCGCATTCCATTGCGTAGACATAGGAACACCTTAATACTGAATTTGCTCATCTACCCAAGTTAAAAATGAACTGAGTTTTAGCCAAATGTTTTAAAGCAGTATAAGAAAGTTTTGAAATCCCCAAAGAAATTACTCACCGCTCTCTGCGCTGATACAGCGAACTCGGTCCCTTGTCTCGACGCTGTACGTGGCAAAGTGACCAAATGGTCCCACTGGATCGTATGAGTCACCCTCCGGTACGCGAATTTTCGAGTAGGAAGTGAAGAGTTCAAAGCGACTGCCATCTGAATCGGATACTTCGTTCCAAGGAAACTACTGAAAATGAAAACCAGAGACCCACCTTTCGACATTTTACCAGAGACATCGTACTGCTTTTTGATGAATGAAAATGGGAAGTAGAATTCAGTTTCATCTCGCATGCAGGTCATCTCCTTGCCGTTGTTGGCAGTACATTTCGCTTTATTGACAGCTTTCTTGAGCCTATTCAGTTCGGCGATCACCGAAGGGTCACACGAATTTGCCGGACTACCGCTGTCCTTGCGTGGTGCATAACTATTGCCCAAATATGGGTTCTTTTCCTGTTTCTCGTTATACTCGACGAGGCTTTTGTCCAGTAACAATAACATGAAGCAAATAGCGCCAAAGAGCAAGCTGCTCTTCACGGACTTCCAACGGATCATGACGAGTTCTTCACAGTTTTGCCAATCTTGTTACATCATTATTCGTTACAAGTTCCTAGAAGTTCTTTGTTCTTTGCGAAAAAAAGAAAGAAAACCAAGAAAAAGCAATAAACTAAAAATTTCAAAGGGAAAAACGGATCGAGCCATTACAAGTCAATACTTCACAAACTTAAGAAGAATATTTAATTTCTCAAACAAGTGTACAGTATAAAGCAAACAATATACAATAAATTATTTAATTACATAATCTCTCATAAACAAATCAAAAAAATACAACAAAATTTAAGGCGATGATTCGAAAAATTGTGCTACTCGCATATATGCACGCCTGTTAGCCTCTTCAATACGTCGTCTAGCCAACAAAAAACTTCCAATCATAAGAATAATATTACAAGTTGAAAAGATGTGAAAATTTACACGAGCCGACGAGGAAGACGTGCCACAAGGAAGAAGAACAACATTGCCCGATTCGGTGCAATTGACACGTTTGAAGGACCCAGTTTCCACACAGTGTTTCGTTTTTAAAGCTCGAATTTCAAATTCCGAACACTTTTCACATGGTGTGATCACAGTTGTCGGTTCATGTAACCAACAGTTTTCTCGTGACCGTTTGTCCTTCGACAATTTTGATTCTGGTAGTGAAGACACGAATTTCGACTGGATATCGTCTTCGGCATACTCTTCCATGAAGACAACTATGATTGAGAAGCACAGTAAGGCGACGACAAAGGAGAATAACCGTTTATAGAGGAAGAAATCAGGCATCACATGGAGAAGTCGTTCGAGGAACTGAACTGAAGAGAAGAGACAAGATCTTGTCGTGAATTTGAAATCACTGTGGGTAATTGCGGACACTGTTTTAATTTTACGCGCATTATTAAAAGAAGACGCTCGTCATCTCCGTGAGCTGCTTGGCATTTGGAATATGGTGCTGGAGCTTCTCAAAACAGCCTTTGTATTGCTTTCTTGAGATCTGTAAACTTCTCCTTCAATTTAGTTGATTTGTCTATCACTATCATATGCACTATCAAGTTATAGCCTGCGTCCAATGATTTCATTGAAATCGATTTTACTTCGAATTTTGAAAGCTTCCTTTTGTTTGCTTCATAACAGAAAAAAATCAAAATGTCATTCTGAAAAGGCGAATTGATTTTCGAAAATAAATCTCCATCTGAAATTTCCAAGAAATATGTTGAACCGATATAGAGCCCTTAACTGCTATCTTGAAATTGGGCTTGCTCGGAAACCTTACAAATACTTCTGGCAAGATTCCAAGTACTCACCATTGCCTGGCTTCAACTTTTCCATTTTAAAGGTCATTTTGTAGATGACTATGTTGCGCGCCTCAAGCAGTTCCTCTGTTATGATTGTAAATGGTTATGTGCATGTTATTAAATTTGACCACAAATCGGATCTTGGCTTGTAGTTAGTATTTGTAAGCTTCTGAAGCAGAATAATTTTCATAATGATGATATCGTAGAGATGTTTCAACGGTTTGTGATGAATCGGTTATTAGTATGTGTAGTACATAGTCATGCTTACATTTTCAACTTCTTTTCATCATTCTATCCCAAGAAAATCGTGATTTTGTACTCGCAATCTTGTATAGGAAAATAAGGAAGGTAATCATTGTACTACATGATAGTAAGGAAATCAAAAAAAAAGCCGTACGTACGTCCTGAATATCACAGCTTGATTCGAACTCGTTTTAATGTTTTCGTGCAGTGATTCGTTTGGAATTCCTGAGCAGGGAATGGGGACTTGTGCCGGCTTTGATATCGATTCATGCGTTTGATACGAATCGTTTCAATAAGATATTAATTTTCTGAAGTTTCAGAGTCGAATCAGAAATCAAGTCCCTTCCCACTCCTATAAAATGAACTCAGAGGCTGATTATCAGAAAATGACTGTGAGTACGATTTCCGTTCAATGCCTGTACCTTTCTGATGATTTCTTTTTAGATTCCACATTTGAAAGAAGAATTAACGAAACGTGGAATCACTCCAGACCCGAAAGCCAAAAAGAGCGAGCTTATAAAACTGCTGCAGAAGGTTGGCTTTGTTGAAGCATTGTATTTTTTTCAGCTTGGTACTCTGTTTTCCGTTTTGCTTCACTTTTGTAGTACCAATTGCTTTACAGTCAGTAAAATAGTTGATAGTGAAAAATCAAAAAATCAATATGGTTCTCCCATTGTAACTGTAATTTTTAGGCTGAAGAAGATGCTATCCTCAATCACAGTGAAGATGGCGGATATGGTGATCCTCTGTCCACACCAGACGGTAATATAGTGATTTGTAGACTCTATGTCGTTGAGCACCAAGCCAAAGCAGCGCCATAGGATTAATCTTCTTTGCACATAAGTGTAGGGATGATGTGCCTTCTGAAATTTGACGAATAATCGAATTTCAGAGGATCTATTGAACGATGACGTGCTTAACGATGTGCTACCTGAGAAACTGATCGATGAAGTTAGCGAACCCACTAAAGAAGAAGAAAAGCCTGCGCCTCAATCTCCAGCTAAGAATGAAAAGGTTACCAGGTTTTTCCAACTATTATAGCTCAGTTGCAAAATCATAATCGATGATCATCTGATGTATGTGTATTCAGCCCAAACCTGCTGCTATAACTCCGCCTCATGATCCTCTCGCTCTCGATGCAAAACTGAAACGTGCACAACGCTTCGGTCTACCAGTTGCCGTCACAGATCCACTTGCTAAAGCGAAAAGAGCTGAACGGTGAGTAATTAGCAAGTGCCCAAGCGATATAATGGGTCATATAGAGATTGGTTATCTTCTACACATAATATAATTCAGATTCGGACTTGCTGTTGTAACATCCGCGTCCGAAAAGGAAATGAAAGCGAAAAGAGCTGAGAGGTATGCGGTCTCAGTTAATTGTTCTTAGAATAGTCTTGAAATATTTTTTTAGATTTGGATTAACTGGACAGACATCACCTGGAGCCAGAGTTTTAGCCAACGCAGATGAAGAAACTAAAAAGAAACTCTTGATAAGAGCCCAAAGGTTCGTTAAACGACATGATTTTTTAGTGGGAGCTACAATATTTCCTTCATTTTAATCTCCTTTGATGGTAGTGAATCTTCAGGTTCGGTTTGCCAGTGAATGATAAAGGAAAAACAACGGCACCGCAGGTATGCGTTTGTTTTTCTCCTTTATCTCCAGTCTCTAAATTGCTAGCCAAGTTTGTATTTCGAGAAGTCACTTTTGCCAAGAGAGGAGTATCTGTTAGGTCCCTTTAAAGGTTTTAGATCGTAGATTTTGGGTTGAAATGTTGACTTGGGACAATTAACCCGTAGAGCTTCATTCAAAAAAACAGATCTCAATTTTTTGTTTATTTTTTTACGGGACTGTGTTTATTCTTGAAATTTCCTCGGTTCTGGTTCAGGAAGCAGTGAAAGCCCCAGCCAAGAATGTTGGATTGAAAACCAGCGCTCCTGATGTAAGTATTGATGAATTTCTAATTTTAATACTCTGATTCAACATATTCAATCACTCTTTCTTAGGACTTGGAACAGAAGAAGAGGGCCCGTTTGGAAAGATTTGGACTGAAGTGATTAGAGACTCTCATCTCCCGTTAAATGCAGCGCCATCAACTCAAATGCTCTTGTTGATCTTCCATTATTTTTCTCCTTCTGAAATCCAACTTAATTTCTTTTCCTACTTGAAAGACTTCATCATCTTCAGCATCCTCTATTTTAAAATTGTTTTATTGACGTTTTAACTTATCGATATTTGACGTTGGACGTAAATGGAATTATGGAAGAGAGGTAAGTGTCCTTTTACGAGTTTGCTATTGCAACAACTGGAATGGCTGGACTCTGTGAGCGGCCGCAGTCACATTGTATTGGTATCGGTGTATCGAAGGAAGTGAAAGGTGCGTTTCGTTTTTTTTATTCAACTTCGGAAGTCGACGATGCGTCTCGACCCTCGTGAAATGGGCAGAAGAATGGGTATGAGAACAACCTCGACATAAGAAGTAAGTTATTTCTATTTGCAAATTCCTTGCTATGCTACCTTTTCTCATTCCTAAAAGAAAGCTTCTCTTCATTTGTTTTTTGTTCTGATGTGGTTGACCTTTTGCATTATTTGTTATGCTACTTCATGTACTGATATGACTGTCAATAAATGTATTACTATTGATATGTTCAGTTGAGCTATGAAGGTTTCGATCACTTCACATAGTTGTCTTTCGACTTTTTTTGCGTAAGTATTGATCTGATGTTACTGCTGCAGATGGAGGCAGAGGCAGAAATTGAAGCTTTGCGATCAATTTTTGGCGATGAGATCTCGGTTAATTCCAAGTAGGTCTACGGCTTGTTCGCATATGATGTAAATCTAGTAATTGATAATTAGAAGTCATCATACCTTATCCGATAGCAGCTTAAATTTGGTAAGTTATATTTCGCTCAACTACATTGCAAGTAATGATTGAAGTCTGTGGTCGATGAGAGCTGCTGTAACATAGGGAAGTAATGGATTTTGTGAGGCGGGCATACGAAAATGCGGAACTTCCTTTTTTTTCGTTAGATAGAAGCTAAGCGAGTCAGAATGACAGCAGTAATTTTTGCATGACGCGGATCAGTCATTATGTGAGGAGAATAGGGCTTTAAAAAACGGATTTCCACTTNATAGCAGCTTAAATTTGGTAAGTTATATTTCGCTCAACTACATTGCAAGTAATGATTGAAGTCTGTGGTCGATGAGAGCTGCTGTAACATAGGGAAGTAATGGATTTTGTGAGGCGGGCATACGAAAATGCGGAACTTCCTTTTTTTCGTTAGATAGAAGCTGAGCGAGTCAGAATGACAGCAGTAATTTTTGCATGACGCGGATCAGTCATTATGTGAGGAGAATAGGGCTTTAAAAAACGGATTTCCACTTTGATATCCTTTGTTGACACGGGCTGATAGGGGTAATTTCAAATGAAATGACTTTAGATAGACCTACCATGAAAAATACTTCGTAACTTATCGATAGCCTTATAGCCCTGATCGTTCACTGACGATCGTGAGCAAAAAGGTTCGACCAAATGATGAGGAGGGTGTTTCATCGGCATCGATTGTGGTCGAATTTGAATTGGGACCAAAGGTTTGCCATGATTTTGTGCATTCGATAACTATTACAAGTTTCCTTCTTTCTTCATGTCTTCCTTTTAGTATCCGGAAGTTTCACCGAAAGTGCAATTTTTAAATCCACGGGGAATTTCCGAGCAGTCGCAATGCCAGCTCGTCGAGGAAGTGACTGAGCGACTCAGAGAGACCGTTGGAACTCCTGTTATGTTTGATATTCTACAGGTACGGTTTCCTTTATCAGTGGTGAATCCTGCTGAGTAGAAGATCGCTCTCTGTTTTCCTCATGATTATTGATGTTGCAGCACTGTGCTGACTTTATTTTGGAGCATCAGCATTCATCATCCTTAGCCTGTCCAATTTGCTTGTGTCCATTGGCATCAACTAGTGTTTCGGCTACACCTTGTGACCACTATGCCCACTCTGAGTGCCTCGAACAGCATGTGGAGCACACTCGAAGGCAGCTAGGGGAGAAGCTTGCTGCTAGAGGCTTCAAAATGTGTGACGACATTGACAGGGTGGGTTATTAGCGTTTTGATAAAGTCAGCCTTACAGTTACCTTTAACGACTCAATCCAAGTGATTCAGTCTCTGCGATGCCCCGTCTGTAGAGTGGTAATAGAAGAAAAAGTGGAACCCATTCTTCAACCTTCTCCACCACCTGGTCGTAGAAGACGTGTCAGCCTGAAAGAGCGTGAAACCACTCCAGTACGTCGTCTTGTTCAACAAGAATCACTCACCGACTTTGACTTTGACTGGGAACGGTATGTCTTTGTTAGGAAATGTTCAGTTTTGTGGTATATATTGAGCAGACTTAAAGAAATTTTCATTTCTACTTAAGAGTAATACAGTAAAGATAAAAAGATTGAAGCCATATTTCCAGTTTGTCAGAGCCTCTAAGTGCTGTTTGACATGACGTGATGAACTTTTTTAGATGGCGACAACAACAAGCATCTCTTATGATTATTTATGAGAAGCAGAAGCGTAAAGGTGGTATTATCGATCTTGAAGAAGAACGAAAGAAGAATCTCGTCACTGAGGGCACGGTAAGCGATCTTTTTTAATGCAAAAAATCGTCACCGCTATTTTCAGTTGTCTCACGAGAACATATGCTTCTTTTGAGGTTTTTACCGTTCTCAATTTATTATTGAAAGTTTACTAACTTCTTATGTCTGACATGCGATATGATCTTTCGACCTTATCAGGTAGTGGTTCTTGCAAATGAGGTGGAAGGCCTAGCCGTCGAGCCTTCTGTATCAGGACCACCGCAAACGAACGAGGAAATTCAGTCTGAACAGTGAGTTTTGATTTACCTCCTACAATGTTCGTAGCTATTAGTTAATCAAATCTCATATAGTAACTTTCTTCTTTCTCTCGGCCATAATAATTAGCTTTACTCATTTATACAGTTTTTATCAAGTTTAACGTAATATGTGATCAATGTCTAACCATGACCACTCCCATCTGCGCTGAAAATAAGCTTTCCCGCCCTTTAATTCGATGTAACGATAGGTTTGGAGAAAAAACTAAAGAAGAAAAGCGCTAGAAGTACATGAACAATTTGAAACTCAAGAAACATTCTGAAATGCAATTTTTACTAAATTTTATGTATTTTTACTTGCTTACAGTGTGGAGTTGGATGTCCCACCAGGATTCGAGAACATACCGCGTGGTGATCAAGCTCCACATGACTCACACAAACGAGGCACTCATGTTCAACGTGGTCGAGGACGGGGTAGACGTTTCAATGACGGTCATTATTATAGAGGAGGAAGTCGAGGGAGAGGAGGTTATCGTGAGCAGCATACCGATCAGAAACAACGAGGCGCTACCGAGATCGAAGCGAAAGCTCAGAATGCACCGAAATCGGCACCTCCGTATAAACAAACAACAGATGAAGCGAGTTCATCAATTCAGCAACATCGGGAAGCTGTTCAATCGTCCTCTGGCCCACGACGTTATCCTCGTCACTTTGGTCGCTATCATAAAGCGGGTTATAGTGCTCGTAATGATGCTGAACGGGCTCCTCCTGTTTTATCGGAGCATTGAGTTAAGGTTCCCTCACCATTCTGCTGTGATACGTCGGGGTTAAACTATATACGAGTGATTTTTGCTTAGAAGTTATTTGTGCATTATTGCTACATTCAATTTTTTAGTTTTTAAATTGTACTGTTGATCAGAATAAAATTGTTTGCTTGGTTCTCTTTTCAAATAAATGAACCCAAAGAAGTTATAAATGTTGAGCTCAATTTTGAACTGGAACTAGAGGTTGAATATTTGTTTTTCTTCTGTGCTCAAGTTCAGTTTCAAGCATGTCTAGGAATGGATCTAGCCATTCACTAGTCTACAGGCCTTTCGATGGGAGTGTCAGGTCTAAGTAAGATTAAATGCTTGCCTGAACCCAATTGCTGGACATGCCTGTAATGAACTGGTAATCGATAAGATAGTACACCAGGTATTTGACAATAACTTTTGAGGGATTGAGTTGAGCCGTCTGAATCGAGCCGGAATCGATGGCTCATCTTCATTAACTACTCTTTCGATAGGTGAAGATGAAAAAAGCATCCGGTTCCGATGGTCCCGTAAAAAATCGCAACAAATTTGAATCTGTTCCAAGTTGAGAGGGCACCTTACATTGTTCACTGGATTCTTTTGGAGTTTAGTGCGAAGTTTTATAAAGTTCTTCTCAAGATGTAATGCCCAACTTCAAATAGGGACACTGATAGCTCATTATCAGTCGGGTTTTCCTATCCCTTATGTATCATTCTTCAAACCAACGAAATCGAACAAAAAAATAAAACAAACAAACCTACGAACTATCCCGGTGAAAAGTTTCCTAGTGACTACAACAGACTCTGCTCCGCCTGAGAAGTGTTCACCTGAAGTTGGACTGGTTTCTAAAAAAGATCAACAAAATCTGAAGTCAACAACTCTTATGAACAAATTCATTGACGAATATTGCTAGCCTTACTCAGTTCTTACCAGTAGGGGTACTAGAAGAAATTTTCTCCAAGAGAAACCTTTTAGTGGACCAAAAATTCTTTATGATACCGCTGGCTGGGTTTTGGACTCTGAAGAGTCGGCAACAGGATGAGTCTCGACTTACTCAGTGTTATGGCGAGTTGTAAGTAATAGTAATATGTGATAATTGTGGAAATCTCCAAGGCCAAGAAGTATGCTATTCCTTAGTTTGCTGGATATTATCGAGGAACTGGCCAAAATTAAAACTAAAGGGTACCAGATAGCTAGTGCTATGACGCCTATAATCATCAACTACCCCGAAAATAAAGTTGAGTAAAAGCTCGTGCTAACAGGCAAAAGAAGAAGTTCCTTCAAATGACCTCACTGGGTTTGTGGGAGGGTTCGTCGCAATTGAAAGCTGTCACTGATGTTTGATAGTGTCAGAGATCACTGCTCAGCCAGAAAACTTCGAATGAATCGGTACCTCGTCGTACCATCCGTTACTTCAGATTTCCACAGTGTGATATCTTAATTGTATTGCAATTCAATCAGATACGTTACCGTAATCACGTACTACTGCTAGCAACAATCATAGCAAAAGGTAATATAAACAAACCAAGTCCAAATTCCAATCAACAACTACCAGTGAGAAAAGCTATCAACAAGTGGCCTCAATCTGTCATGTTATCAGTTTTCAGGTCCAAAACTGCAACCAAGCGAGAGGGAAAGAAGGGATGAGGAGGCAAGTTTATTACCAATAACTTAAGTACCATCGAGGATTTTGGCAGTAAAATTATTTGGAAACCTCGAGGGAATAGTAGTCAGAGCTGGAGTTAAGTTGGATGAGACCCCACAATTCTATAAGTTTTCGGACGAACTACGTTTTTTATGACTTAGTAACTCAGCGAACCCACCTGTCTGCGAGTGATCGATGATAGGTGAAGACGATCGTTGTCGGGATGGAGTGGACGGCAGCTCCTTCTGGGATTTTCGGGATCATGCCGGGTAGTTCTTGGAGTAGATTGCGACATCAACCATACGAAAAGCTATTTTCACTTGATGGTCCTGATTCCTGGAAAGGATCAGGACCAATATAGAGGAATCAGGGTGGTATTGTGAGTTCTGCTTAGCTAACGCGCTGGCAAGACCCAAAGTTCGTCCATCTCAGCTCAAGACTCACTCACTTCACTTCCCTTATGCAGGAGCCCTTCCAGAATTCGCTTGCGATGCCGGCAAAACTGTACAACTCCGATTGGTATTTCCTGAAATTTCAGTACATTCGCAAGTCAATTTGACAGTGAACTCAGTGAAGCCAGCTTCTTGACTAATATCTGGTTGGTAATAGTGGGAATAACTCTAAATGAGGAAGAAAGACTGTTGACACATGGAGTACGAGAGTTCCCTCACAACAAAACAAACAACTGTGATGGTACACACCTGAGTTCATGATTGAGAGCGTGAATGTTGACTTTTTCAATAGTCATCGATGGTTGGTGGCGTTCGCTTTTTTTCAAGTGGTTTGGCTCACAAATAAAAAATCTAAATAAAGTGAATATTTCAACAATTGCATCAAGTTTGAAAAATAATTGATCAGTTGTACCGTTTGACATTTCTTGATAATGGAGATCTTCTTGAAATCTCGTTATTCTTCTATAGGTAAGACTAGGTAACTTCCTGGGTTTTTCATTGACTCCTCAAGCGTCCACCAGAATGAACTGCTGCTAAATGAGAAGCATCCATGTTTTGTTCTGAAAATACCATCCGTAAGAAAGTTAGCCAACCCAGTTTTATGTAGACTGATTACTTGATAAAAAAAGGTTCTAAATAGCAGATCAAAGTATTTTAAATAGTAAATATAACATATCCAGTAAGTAACAGTAAGAAGCAATTGGTCGAGAACCACTATCCGGGTATTCCGGTGAAGTAAATAATTGATGACTGATCAAAGGCAACGCAAGGCGATGATCTACAAAATGGACCAATAAACTCGTATTCCGTATATATAAAGATAAGTTAAAATTGTTCGGTTTTGATAAATCCAGCCTGGAGATGCGCCCCGCATTCGACTCCCATTCAGAATCGTAGTGACGTACTGCATGCGTATGTGGCCACAATGATTTTTGGTGGCCATGCGCAAGTTAGTGTTTTTATCCTCACAGACGGTCAGGTCCCAGTTAACCGACTCGGAGGGATGGAAGATTGGTTGACTAAGTCCGATATCGATCCGGAATTTGAACCTGTAACCAAGCGTGTGAGATAGTGGGCCACTTGCCACTACACCACCTCCACCCATTTTCGTATGTGTGTGAAGAAAAATGTTTGAAACTTCTCATGAAAAAGGCAGACCCATCAGAAAGTTGACAAAAAAGGTTTCGTTGTGCACTCCTTAGAGGTTTTCAATTCTCATTAGCATGAAGAGCGTGCGTGTCAAATGCTCAAATCAATTACTATATCGGCTTTTCCATCCCTACAGACAAGTACGCCAATTTCGTCACTTCCGCTTTTCCCCTTTCAGGAGGATAGCTACCATTCCAACATAAATATCCGTAAATTCGATTCCTAAGAAATAGTGAACTCGGCGGGTGAGTACTAGCTCCGATCTATGAAGGCGGCCCCTATGGCCTTCTCGTCTACCAATCATTAGCGAGTTTTTCGGTCAGGTAATGCCTGTCTTGTGACAGTTCCGCCGACGCCCTCACATTTGCGGCCATCCCGTGGCCATCACCTTCGTTTGTTTATTTTTTCGCTGACTCATTCAGCGCATCGTCGCCTATTCGCCATCACAAAACGAAATTTTTCTACAAAATTCCTAAACGGCCCTGGTACGCCTTTTGAGGACGGTGGCCTGTTCCTTCTCTTGTGGTTCATTTCCTCAAAGCCTCCATTTTTGTCAATTTGATCGATTCCTCTGTGAAGTGGTGAAGTGAGACAATTTGAGCAGCTGCTGTTTGAATAGCCATCATTTGTTCATTCAATGACTAATACTTTCATATTTTCTAATAAATATTCGCCAATCCTACGCATATACGATCGTGTCGTGGCTAACACGATCTAGCCTTTCTTTNTGACTCATTCAGCGCATCGTCGCCTATTCGCCATCACAAAACGAAATTTTTCTACAAATTTCCTAAACGGCCCGGGTACACCTTACAGAACGATGGCTATTTCCTCCTTTCTGGTTCATCACCTCAAAGCTCCATTTTTGTTGATTCGATCGATTCCACTGTGAAATGGTGAAGTGAGACAATTTGAGCAGCTGCTGTTTGAATAGCCATCATTTGTTCATTCAATGACTAATACTTTCATATTTTTTAGTAAATATTCGCCATTCCTACGCATATACGATCGTGTCGTGGCTAACACGATCTAGCCTTTCTTTTTGGTTTCTTTCCTCACGCACGGGTCCTCATTATAGTCACGCCGTCTTGTCATCCACCTTTGGACCTTTTCTTCGAGCTTCATCGCTCTATTCTTTTTACATTTATTTTAATTCTTCAATTCCAAACCAGTTTCGAATGCGTAAGGTTAACATGAAAGGAGCTATCTGGAGAAGAAAACTCCCAAACTCACGATTTCGAGAGTGGAGGGGTGGAAGAAGGGATGATTGGAAACTGGACTGCCCAGTACTGTACCCATGTTATATAAATTACCAGTTCTTATTATAATCATCCCATCACTTGCGTCACATAACCATAACAGAAGAAACCGCACGGCGCCCGGAAAGCACAAGTACGCGATCAAGTCGCGTCCGAGGCCGAAGTTTTGCCCACAAATCGCCATTCTTGTGAGACATAACAAAAGTAACTCAACTTTTTACCGTTTTGCAATGTAGTCCCTGTTTTTTTGAGAACTCTCTCCTTTCCATAGATTTGGCTCAATTACTGGATCGCCCCATGAAGCATCACTTTCGACCCAAAGGTTAGATCGAAAAGATTAAAAACACAAAGAGCTGGATAAGTAAAAAAGTATGAATAATGCTGCCTGTAACCATAATAGCAATAATAGAGGGATCTATAATCCTTTACTGACATTAGTTCATATTTTATTTCATTCATTATTTTTCATTCTTTCATTTCATTTATTTGGTATTTACCCATTTTATTTGTATTTCATTTAAATTATTATCGAGATCTTGGCTACAATCTTGACTTGATACGAGGTTTTGCAGAAGAAATTAGTGAAGAAACGAAACGACTCCCCATATCAAAGGGTTCTCCGTGTATGAAGAAACAGAGGGGTAATGCTTCTGGCACTGAAGGAACCCGTCTTGATATGGGCCATGCACTCGACTACTGTTTAGTGAATTTCAACTCGGAACATCCCTGATCGATACTTTACCAATGGACGGGCAATCCTATAACGGCGCATTAGACGGCAATCACACTTCGTTGGCTGGAATGAGGCCGTGAAATTCGACCAAACTCAGATGACCTGGAAGTGCTATTCAGAAAAGGTGCTAATTTCAATGGGCCGATTTGGTTTTTCGGTTTAGCTAGAAGGAATTGAACTCTACCGGTTACGATGGCGCTTCCTATGGTCTTCCTTGATCGCAACGATCAGTTCCCCTTGAATCGAAGGAGTTCTAGGTGATTAATGTTCTCATTTCCTGTCGAACCACTTCTACTTCTAGCATCATCTACTACAGTAGGTGAGCTATACTTATTATCTACTGCCTTCCAGCTACTACAACCAGATACTCAGCAT
This sequence comes from Haemonchus placei, assembly GCA_900617895.1. Classification (NCBI taxonomy): domain Eukaryota; kingdom Metazoa; phylum Nematoda; class Chromadorea; order Rhabditida; family Trichostrongylidae; genus Haemonchus; species Haemonchus placei. The sequence goes on along the minus strand of UZAF01017172.1, from coordinate 11,970 downwards.
CTATAACCTTTCAGAAACATATATCGGTAAGTATGTATAACCCAGGTACGAGTGAAGGCTGCAGGCATAGGTAAGTTTTTTGACAAAAATGGCGGGGCAAGTTTCTGGAATAGTAATAGCAGTGAATATAGCAATTTTTGAACCTTTAAAAACAATCTGTTTTATTCTCTTTTCAAAAGTACGGGGAAGGGAGTGGTGGCGGAGAAGTAAAGTTCATGAAAAGGTCACTATTGATCCTCGTTTGACGAATTATTATTGAAATCAAATGAAAAGTAAAAAAAATCAACTAATCCGTGGTTAGCATGACTGAGGAAGAGGTTCCAGAATCGCCTGATCGAAGTCGATTGCCATTATGTTAATGTATGAGACTTCCCAGACCACTTAAGTCTGACTTTCTGTTATTCACACGATTTGATGGCATCCCATCTGTCTTCCCATTACCAGTTTGCCACCTCCCCAATTCGCCTCATTCGATCGAAAACAAAAGAAAACAGTTTTTACCCATCACTCGGCCTTCCCTAGTAGTTATTTTAGCCATTCTCGTCTCCACTTCGATTTGATTTTTAAAATCACCCAGTGTCAATCCTTCCTTCATTTTACTTCTCTTCAAGATCATCGGATCCTAGGTAGCTCTTCTTCTGATTTAAACTCAGCCTTTTTTCCTTTTTTTCTGAAATAACTTAGGAAATGAGTACTGTAGATCATTAGATACCCTTGAACGACTTCCGTCACACAAAAGTACTTCCGATTTGCAATAGGATCGAAAGGTGGCTATGAGATATGAGAACGGCGATTGTGGGCTTGTGCCAGGAGGTGTCGGTATCGAATAAATGGTCCCTATGTGGGCTTTCGCCCAGGCTATTTATGGGCTTGTCCATTTTGAGTCCGGTAATTTGACCCGAAAAGACCCAGGCTGAGAACGTGTCCAGCTATCTTAGTATTAGTGATCGTCCAGCCCCTGTGAAGCCTTAACGATTCTGAAGTGAACTAGAGTTCATGGCTCATACCTTAGAAATCGGCCAGATTCTCTACTGACCGTCTTAGCTCAGTAAACGAAGAACCCCGAACTAATGGACACTCTACACATCCCTGCAAAGTTCCCGGTGGAATTCGTCTGCCATATGTACCCAACGGATTCCTAGACGATTCCAACGACACATCTCGGAGATCCCTTCACTATGACCTGGTCTGGTGACTTCTGTTATGCCATTAATGATTCCCCTTCTTGCCGATGAGAGGTATGGCTGCGACGAATGTTATCGAAAACAGGTATTCATTTTAGAAATGTGCCAATTGCAATTTTTCCCTTTCGGAATCGAAAACTCTGCCAAAGTTCTCGCTCTTCTCAGTTGTCCTTCATCTCATCACTTTTTTCTACAAGTCTGCACGAAACTCAACAAATCCGATCGATACGATCTTGAGACCAAAGTTCATCAAATCCATGTTATTTATTTCATGGCTCATTTTCCAGCAGCCATCTTTCTCATATTCTCCGTATTCGTTAGCAATAGGTGTACCTGGATGGTTGTTGTCATGGGGCTTTTTCTTGCTCAGGAGGTGCCATTGTAAAGGGAGGAGGTGGAAGTTGCACAAGGAAAGGAAAGGCGAAACCAGACGATCAACGTTAGAGATTTGACGTCTCCTCGTAACCGTAAAGTAGCTTTCCTTTTGACGTCCGGAGATTGCCCTACAGCCCTCTCACAGAACTCAGGCGATACTTCAGAATGCTTAGAAAAAGAATTTCGGCCTCTCTGATGCAAAGATGCTTCTACCCTGAGAAATCATTTACACTGAGAAATCGGACAAAATAAAAAATCAAATCCGACATCCACCATGTGGCCAGGGTTTTTTCACAGAAAAATGTCGAAAAAAATCGTAAAGCTAGAGTTCATTGAAGTCAAATGCGCCCCCCTCCCCCCCTTCCACTACTTTACCCGTCTGAAGGGACAACAGAAATAACTCATGAGAAAAAAACGAAACTTCGATTTATAAGGATAGAGCTGTCTTGCTAACCAACGGTCAGTATTCTGTTCGAGACAACCTCCCCCTCCCTCGTCCCCGTGGAGGCCATTATAGTGCGGTTGCAAAACTGAGAAGTAGGAAAAGTGCAATCCAACCAATCAACCCAAGGGTTACAATTTGAGATTTATTTCTACGAAAAACTGACCGCCGTTCGTTGTCCGCTAGACGGGTCAATGAGATCCGCCGATCATTTTGTGACATTGGCCGCAAAAGTTCCGTATAAAACTGGATTTATGCGTATAAAAAAAATGATGTATAGAGTGAATGATGCGTAATAGCCATAGAACGGTGAGCTGACCCAGACCAATATTTCTCTGCAATTCTGTGCCTACTTGAAGCGATGGAGTGGGTTAGTAAGGATACAAAATCTTTGAAGCGGACGCGGTTTGTGCAGGGAACTCATTTCGATGAAGATCGGAAATAATAGTCATGTCTATGATCGTCAGGGATTCAGTGAACTTGGATTCAGTACTTCTGGTAGTATCGATTGGCATTATCGATTTCCGAGGAAAGGGTAGGAAATGGATATTGAGCGACATCATGATGGCGAGGCAACGAGTTGATAGAAATAGAAACATTTATTACTCGTTGGATATAGGTTGCAATCTCTGGTCTCAAGTCGCATGTAGGACACTATGAGATCGCGCCTAATATAAATGGTGAAAGGGATGCCATTGGCGGCACTGCGCTTTTCAACAGTACCGGTAGAAAGCTGCATGTTTGTGACCAAGATCTTGGGGCAGTAAAAAATCACAAGAATCTCTGAAGGAAAAGAAAACCTTTCGAAGGGAAACTCTGATTAGTCTCTGCGCTGAATTCGGAACAGAGGAGGATCAGTAACAAAATTGCCTTGACGTTTGGGAAAACTCCAATAATGATCCAATAAGAAGCATGTACACCCGCTTTTTATGTCACTTTCATTTTTTCACTTGATTTGTTTTTTATAAATATTTGGCACTCGTCATGATGAATATTCTAGTTTTGATTTTAATCTTAATATTTATGGGCTAAATTGGCTTTGTAATTAGAGCACCTGTACTTTTTTNCTTGATTGAACTGCTTACTGATCAGTCGGAGCAACTGAGAGCCAAAGCTTGGACCAACTGCCTTCCCAAGCCATCAAGAATTTCATACTTTCAACTTTTTCTGCTCCCTCAGTGATAACTCCTAAAAATCTCCCACATTCTAGTTCTAGACTATTCATTCCACTGGTTTTTAATTTTATTCGTTACTCAAGTGTGACTTTACTCCCGAGTCGGATACACAACTTTAACTTTACTCACTATTAAGTGAACTGTGACTGTACAGCACAACTTCCGTCCAAGAATCTTCTGTTTTTGACCAGAGGGCACAAGCTGCAAGAGGAGAAGATCCGATTTGCCAGGAACGACTTTTGGCCGTAGTCTGAGTCCAAATTGCTTTCAGCTCCGTATAATTGACGTTGTTTAAGTCTGGCATCTCGACACTTCTCCTCTGCTTTTTCAGAGATACTAGTTGAGCATTTTTTACTACATAGCTCTAGATTTACTGGATATATACTGGCATCTTCTGGAATCCTGTCTCTTCAAGGCTCCCTTTTAACTTCAGAATCCATCGAAACGACGATAAGATTCATCCGGAGTTTTTCCCTTTGATTTGCTCATGAACTGCAGCTAATACATGCTTATAGCCAGCTTTCAATGACATCAGGATAGTCTCACGACAGGTGCTCGGCTTTACCCAGTGCGGAAGACAAGAGAGGAGTTTTGTATGTGCAGTAAAGG
>UZAF01017171.1:30391-52925 GCA_900617895.1 Haemonchus placei | reverse complement strand
GAGGAAGTAAAACTTGAAGTTTTTCAAATTTTGAACTCAACCATTTTAAGACCTCAACGAGCTGAGTCGAACTATATAACATCATACATGAAAAAAGTGTAAACTCACCTAGTTATAGAGAAAAGACAAAAAAGACGCGAATCCGCGTCTTTTTCGCCTTTTTTCGAATAATTAGGGTGGGTATTGTAGTCGACCACACTGACTATGGGAGCTAATCTTTGTGGAAGTGTTTTATTCTTGCGAGCGAATCCACTGCTGGTTAGCCACCCTCGATGAATAAAAAGCTCAATCGATCTGAGCGAATTTGCAATTGAATTTGAGACAAGGATACTGTGTACGACAGTGAGAGCACATGTCCATGTCCCACAGGATCTTCTCATTGACATGGCGTTTACATCTCTACCGATCCTGATATGGCTCATGATATACCGAGTGAAAGTTTATCGAGCATTCCCTCCAATGACATCAACATTCGATAGCCGACTTCAGTGAAATCCCTTCTAATTCATGAACGCTGTTTCAAAGAGAGAGAGAAAATTGGAGGGAGAGAGACAAGGGCAAAAGATTATTGTCCATGTTTTTCACCAGAGTAAATAAGGATTATGACTGCCTCTAAAGACATTTTTTATTCCGTCACATTTGCAACCCGATTCAGCTGGCGTTTCCTTGATACAAAAAACACTGCCGACTCAATTTACTGCTTATAATAATTGTTAGAATTGCTTCCAGGAAAGTTGATCCTTTCACAATCCATCCATCGTAAGCGATACGCAAAGCGGTGTTGCACTCTGAACACCTCTCATATTTATGTCCTCTATAAACGTGATGGATTAGATCTATTCCGCTTCTCAGCTACTTTTCTTCGAGGGAAATCTTGTAGCAACAAGTCCGATGTGTTGTTGGTTACATCTTTACCATATTATTCTAAACGAACACATGAATAATGATTCGATTTAATTCCTACGAGTCCAAACCGAAGTTCAGTGTCTGCCAATCATCAAATCATTTGGGCGACGTTAGTTTTCGAGTACGCTTCTATAGTAGTTTGGGATAACTCAGTAGACCAGTGTTACGTGGGCTTTGTACAGTTTCCAGCTTTGGAAAAGGCATTCTACGGATCAAATGTCATGCTAGGGATGCAGCTTTGGTTCAGAGCTCACCGCAGAATGTCACGGCATGTCCGCATTAGATTTCTTCCTTAAAAAAAATGGCATTCGTATTTAGTCTAGGCAAACCAAGGCGTACTATCAAAAGTAGCAGGCCCTGTAGCGCTGCATTTTCACTTTTTTCCTTCTAAAATCTCTGATTTCCGGGCGCAAGCATCAGAAATGAAGCTATCGAAACTTCAAGCGCTATGGTTCCAGTTGTCTTTCGGTAATGTGACATGCAGAACGCTGAGTTACACATGTGAAGAGGATTACATTATGCATTCACTACCATATGTCATTTTTTTCTGTTTTGAAGTCATTCCAAAACAGGAAAGTTCTGCCACAAGAAATTATGTTTTTTTTACGGCTGTTATAATTCAAGGGAAAGAAACATCGGAGAAAGTTTAACTTGTATTTTTCTTGTTGTACCGAACTGATCCTTTGCTGACAATGTTGATAAGAACTGCTCCAAGTGAAAACTCATCAAAGGTTCTGTTTTGTCTCCTTCATGTTTCTTTAACGACGGATACTCGCAGATAGATCCTTTCGAATCCATCATCGATATCGCTGGAGCAAAACATGGTTAGCAGTCAAACTATTCGGACTATCACCGAAAATTCTTTCTGGAATCTTATCGAATTTTTGACCTTGGAGAAATGTATTTGAACCAGCTTAAATCCTAACATTCATCAAATTGATCTATGAAATGAATACAAATAAAAACCATCTCTTCAGCGATTTCTGAACATTTTCGTGGACGCGTATTGTCAAATCACATAGAATTATGTACACTTGTTGGATTGCCTGGGTAACGCTGGCTTCTCCTTCTGCCTATTAAATCTGGCAAAACCTTATCGTGTTTCCTATAAATATATTACTAAGATAAGATTACTGTATTTCTTTTTCTGCATTGCGTTTATATTATATTGAAACCGCTATTATATTGGAACTACCTTTTCTACACCCAGTGAAGACCTGAAAGCTTACACGAGACTCCCTCGCAAATGTTTTTCACTTGCAATGGTTAATCGTCAAGGGGAGGAGGGGAGGGTTGGAGAGGTGTAGGGAAAGCTCACCGAAGAACAGATGTTTATGAACTTCGGTTAACTGAGCTCCAACACCAAGAAAACCACTATACGCTTTCCTAGCAGAAACGAAGATCTAGTAGCAGGTAGGGGTCCCCCAAAGCGACATCCCGACGGGTTTTCACAGCAAAAATGCCACAAATTAGATTCTGAGCAAGCCAAATCATGACTATGCGTGTGTCAAGTAATTATTTTTCAGTGTATTATTTATATTGTATGAAACATGCATATGTAATTTTTAATTTGTAATTTAATTGGTTTTCGAAAGAACAGTGTCCAAGGAAACCGGTTTACAAGAAAATCAGAATAGAAGGGGACCGATTCGCTTCCCGGAGGAGATTCTGAAGAAGCCTAGAAAGATCCTTTTTTCTTTGCAAAAATTCCCCACGGAACCTCCTAAAACGTCTCAGAAAGGTGGTTTTATCTTACCTTTGTAACACTTGTCATCTTAACAGAGTGCCGTTTTGATTCCCTTCAACTTCTTTCTATCCCTTCCTTTCTCAGAGTTAGTAGTTGGCTTACTGTCAGACAGGCTATGCTTATGTTTTGAGAATTTCCTCTCTATGACACATGCAAAGGGTATGTTAGCAGATGATTTTATGGCTTCTTGCTTGTGTGTGATTTAATTATACGTCTCGCTCGCGAAATTGTTACTATGTTGTGCTTGCTGGGCTCTGTTTTGATCTAGAAATGAAGAAGGATCAAAAATGAAGACTCCTATCACTTTTGTGTTGTAAAAAATCAGGTATGAAAGTTTGGTAGAATGACGTAGCAATCGATTAGTTGGTCTTCAAGGGAACAGCTCACAATAGTAATAGTTTCCGAGATTTTTTCCTAGGGTGAACCTGTGCCCCTCAAGGATAGCAGGTGGCTCATTTTCGGGTCTTAAGACGACCTCGAAAGGGCGTTATAAGTTCTCCAAAATTGGCTAGGCCGATGTACACACCCAAAAGTGGGCGTGATTTGATGGGCTCGTTAAAGCTGCTCCATTGACAGTGAAGCGTTAGGACGCCGACGAATAGTACGCTTATGTAAGAGACATCCAGACGACTACAGATACATAATATCCCACTGCCCTAAACTGAACAGTAATCATAGGGCCCGTGTATTTCATTCGCTTTTCTTCCGTGGAGCAAGATGGCTTCAACTATTACCAATAGACCTGCAAAAGGCGCGAAATACCGATGCGTTCAAAAAGAAATTGAGGAAGCTAGACCTTCTTGCTTTGTTGGGCATACAAGATTTCTAGACGTGTATAGCCTAAAGTAAATCCACTTATGGGTATCGTTCTTTCTTGATGTGCGTTTTTATGTCTTTTTCTGCTGTTTGAATTTGTTACTGGTTTCGTTTTATTGCTTGCTACTGAAGCGCACCTTTGTGTGTATTTTCGAATAAATAAATAAATAAATAATATCGTCCAATTCTGTTTCTTGTCACTCTTCTGAGGCCTTATATTTCCTGAATTTTTCGCGCTTTCTTCGCAATTTTCACAACAAGTATTCTGCACCGTAACTTCCATTTTTCACCTATGCTAGATACTTCAGAATTATCGTGTACTGCGCCTGTCATGATGTTGAGGGTCATCGGATTCTGTTTTCCAAAGCTTTTACTTATAGAAGATCTACGGTTCAAATAGTGGCTCTCTTACTATTGCCCGACTTGAGAGGGAGAAAAGGTTCTGCTGGCCTGGCCACAACATAAAAGACAGTACTACGCCCATCTAAGATCAAAGTCTACAAAGTCCACTCCATCAATTATTTGTTGATGAAAGTGCCGACTCTGCCCTTCAGTCTCAATGCAAAATCAAATTAAGATGCCGTCAGGTTTAGCGATCAAATTTCTTGCCGTCATATCATTTTCTGCCCCGCGCGCTTTGACACCTTTCCGTCTTTGCTCCATGCGGTCTCTGCCTGCCCTCTCGTGCCAAGCATTCCAACTAGTTAACTTGAATGTTATACTCAATGAAAAAGAGCCTTAGATACAACTCCTTACAGCCGTAAGCCACGCCTCCCTTTTACGCCCTGTGTTCTTCCCACTGAAGCACGAAATCTTCCAACCCTTCAAATTACGAGCAGACAGTTTTCTTTCGAATTCTATCGATCATCTGAAGCTTTTTAAATCCTGTGCTATCTAAATTTACAATAATCTGCACTTTGAGGACCTTAGTCGGTCGTGCACATTTGACTCTTCAATTCAAGCTCTATTAATTGGTCTTTATGTCGATTTGGGATTGGTGGCGTTGTGGATTGAGAGAGAAATGGCAGCGTTCGATTTCCGCCTTCGTGGCTAATCACCCTTTGCCGTTAATTATCACCCCCCGCAACTGGCGGCGTTTTTAGTACGACAACTGTTGACTGGGACTGACGCGCGCTTGTCCTCTTCGGGCACAGATCACTCTCCCATCTGGGTATCATCGGTTACAACACTCTTTTGCCCTGCTGCTTTGAAAAAACCATAAACACTCATAAAATTTCGCAACAAACAGACTCATAACTTGTTAAATTGCCGTTTCAACACGTAATTTCTCCTTCCCCACAGGGTGCAGCTTTACGGCATAATCAATATCTTATCTCCCATTCATCACATCATATCATTTCGCTATTCTCCTGTCTTTGGATTAGCTCGCTCTCTGCTGGACCTGATTAATTTCTGCTGTCAACTTGAGTTATTTCGAATTGTTCCTTGAGCCGGCAGATAAACAAGTTAGTTGGCACTTTGGGTTGCTTATGATTGTCGAGCAGGAGAGTTCTCAATTCCTACTCGGTTCGCTGGCCTTCTTGCGACTTACGGCTGATTTTGTCAAACGGTCTGTCGTACCGAACCCTGAGGCCAAAGATCATCTGCTATGGTTTTGTTACTTTTTTGTTACGTCCGTTTCTTTCCTTATTTTGTTTGCTCGCGTATTTTAAGCAACTTATCCCTCCCAAGACTTGTTGTTGCTGATTTTATCTACTCTTTGGACTCTCGCGGATCCCTTTTTGTGATTCTATAATAGCAGGAAGCTCTCCAAAACTTGTTATCGTGTTCATTTACCTGGATTCATAGTGATTCTTTACATTTGTATTATTTATTTATTTATTTATTTATTGAAGGCGCTGTATAAAGAAAACGTGGGGGATTATACGTTATCATAGAATTCTATTTGCTGTAAAGAAGTCGAAGCAAACTTGGGTTTTCCAGAGTCTGAGGAAAAACTGAAATAACAAATTCCTGCAGCACCTGCTCAGACATGCAGTGTCTCTCAAATGTCATGTTCTTATGGGAAACCTTCAAAGATATGTAAATGCCACAAAGTTGCGAATTGAGTGATGGGCCCAAAGTGACGTGAGATAAGAAAATGGGCGTGGATTTTGTTTGGTTTCCTTCTCGATCGTACTCAACCGGTTCTGTTTCTCAACAATCGCTAGGCTTCCTTCTTCCGCTGTATGATGCACACGGTGTTCCACTTTAGAGAGTGAAGTGCTTCAAGGAGGTACTTAACGGTATTACTGCAACAGATGTATCCGGTCTCTCGGAAAACATCTGCCGGAAATTTCGCAACAATGCCGATTTTTTCTGGTGGTCCCAATGAACTGCTGTTCCCCGCGATTTGTCCCGTTGTTCGTTTCGAGTTCGAATCCTTCCACTTCGCTGTCGAACATTACCGGAGCTTGTGTCAAGTATTCCTCCTTGAAGTCTCGTCTAAGCTATTCTGTGGAGTCACTTTTCTACCGCTTCAATACCAGAAAAGTGAGACCCGTACATCAGCCGTGATCTGGTAACCCGACTGCGATGCCATGAAATGTTCGCACTCAAGTGAAAGTTATTTTACAGTAGTTTCGTAGAGACATCCGTAACACTTTAGAAACTCTGGAATTTTGTGAATTTTTCGGCAAACCCTTTCCGAGCTTCTAATAGAAGACTACGAAGGCTAGCTAATCATCATGGAAAGTTGGATAGTTAGTACTGCACCGATTATAGGATTCCCAGTTTTGCCATTCCCAAGTGAGGGTGAAAGGGGGGGAGGGTACAATTGACATACTGAGACACTACACAGATTACTAAATAGATTTTTATGATGAAGCAATTATCCAACAGCCGCTCAATTTTGAAACTTAACCGCATAGTTTCCATTTGTTTAATCTCGGTCCTTTATGGTGAGCTCAATTTCTCATATATGTGGTACAGGAAGCTCCAACATTTGACCCGTCTTCAACATTTTTGATTTTCTAGTGTTATAGCTATTTTTTTGGAAACTATAAGTGTCATGCCCTCTACAGCTATCACTTGGAGAATCGGAAGACTTTCATGGTTATTGCTGTGAGTGTGTTGGTGCTAGATGACAGTTTGAACACCCATTATGAAGCACTTCTTTTAAGGTGTGGTAGTGCATGCAGAGAGGTAGGAAACGATGCTACTGATTTGACGCTAGTAATGGGTTGATTAGGTAACCTGTTCACTGCAGTGCCAGATCGCCAGAAAGGGTTTCTATTTCACCACAGGGTCAACGTTTACCTGAAGAAATTCAATTGTTTCTTCACCTACATATTTTGCAGCACTGAATTGGCTACCTATTCAACCAATTGCTAGTGGTTCGCTTTGGTCAGGAAACTTTCCCGTTTCAGAGATTCTCAAAGGTGGATGAAGCGTTCTCAGAGCATTTCTGAAAGTGTCGATAGGTTGAGGTTGATCCTTTGCACGATACAAATCCTCATTGCTTTAATCTGTGCCTATGATACTTTGAACCACCGTTCTCATTCATCCTCATTGTGAATTACATACATGGTCAGTGAATAGTAAAAAAAAAGCTCCTCACTGAGCTTCAGACGAGTTGCGTCCCCCAAAAGGTGTTCATTTGCAGTGGCGATAAAAATGCTTTTTGTATAAGTGCAGTAAGCCAACCCATATTACGGATGAGGCGATTTGACATTCCACAGGCCTGCATAAATCGTCGGAAACACCTGACCGCTGTTAAGCCAAGTTGCAGCTCATGAACATGTGTTGTGCCCAGACGTGATCATATGCACGCATGGTCCTGCTTGTTCGTGAGACTTGGATGGTACACTGCGCTTTGGCGTTTTTTTATTGGCCTGGCCACTAAGTAATTGAGTATATTCTTAAGGAAAACACCTTTTTTAACAGAGAAGGAATATTTATTCAGTTATATATCGGCGATGAAATACTCAGATATCTGATCTACGAATGTTAATCCTCTAGAAAAACAGCTACTCACCCTCTCAGATCAATCTTGGATGTATTCAAGAGTCACTTAGATGCCAACTTGCTAGAAGTAATTATATCGTAGTTGTGCCCTGACTGATTGATTGTGGCTTTACTCTTAGTTTACGTTCCCCTTAACTCTTGGCCTACCTTGAGAGCCTCGATTCGAAGCTATAGTACCGTCTCAAAGGTTCCCATCAATCTCCAGCCACGTTTTGTCCAGGAGTTGNAAAAAAAAAGTCTATTTGCGACTATCGTGAGAAATTCTTGCTAAGCAGGCCTTTGAGAATTTCTCAATTTTTACTCCTCGTTCTCAAATGGAAAAGGATCTCTAGTGCTTTAGTGCTTGATTACTATTGGACAGCTGACTCATTTATTTGAAGGCATAGTTCATGATTAAAATGGTTTCCGAAATATCCCCTTTGGTGAATCTGTAACCCGCCTGCATACCATATGTATATGGCGCTGCCGAATCAGAAAGCAACCTAGATAGGGCGACATAAGGGCCTAAAAAGTGTGTCGGCCCGATGTCATGTCCAACGGCGGACGAGTATTACCTGCGTTCTAGAGGCTGCCACACCATCCACAGGGGTACCCATGTTGGAAGTTCAAACACTAGTCATGACCAATGGCCATAGTGGAATGCAGTTCTGGATGTTTTATGGAGTAATGTTATCAGCTCTTCACTTAACTGCAACAGCTTAAATCTCGTCCAAGTAACCCTTCCATGTCATTTCGATCATGGGAATCTCGTACAAACTCATTTTCACTGGTTACAAAAATTCCTGCCTTTTTTCGACTCTGCGGGTTTTTTCTCATCTTCGCCACCAATACACTACTCTTCATCAACACTTCCGCTTTTCAACTTGAAAAAGCATCTGAAAATTCTCGTGTCCTGTGCCTCTAACTATACTGCATGAACTTGAAGTATTGTACCATGAAATTGGGCTATCATTGTATTGCAGATACAAGTTTCATATAAAAAGGGTATATGATCTTGTGGTAAGCAAAAGTAGCTATATTTTTATTTTAATTTGAGGCTCCCTTATTCTATAGATCATCCACTCTGGGGTCTTCTTTGATCACCGCGAAGGAGCTTTGCAATACTACTGGGGGACAGTTTTGACTGTATGTATGTATTGATGCGCTCGTATGAGTAACCTAGTTTACCTTATTCATTTACTTGTTCGCCTGGTTTTTGATTCTTCATTTTTTGAATATTCAGTACCTGTTGTACAGCATTCTCTTCCCTATACTATAATTTTTGAGTACCATAAAATTTCTGTAGGAATCAGACTATGACATGCTCGACATATGTGTGATAGCGATGACGCGCTGCCACATTTTTCCATCATGAATTTCTGGGCGTGTTTCAAAGATTTGAGTGACATTCCCTGCAGTCCAATCAGTAGAATCTACCGCATGCCTCGAAGGTGTTTCATTTCTGCCATAGGCAACATGCCAGCGTGTTTCGGTATGATCCAACAATCTCCAAGAAAATTTATGGCTCCTGTACTTTGCTCCCTTCTTATTTGACTACTGGCCGTTCTTATGAGCTCACAGCCTTCGTCGAAGACCGGAGTTCAATTCATTTCTGGCTTCCCATTGTTTATTGTCGAAATTCTGGACTCTGACGCATACCCCTCAAAGACGGCATAAATGTCGAAAGGAGGGGCAGCAAACGTCGCTTTCAGTAAAACCTGGTGAATTATTCTCTTTCCTTGCCATTCGTCATTTATATTTGACTTCTTTTAAGAAATACGTATGTGACTTCAGATTCATTCACTTCTCAATGTACTCTGATCAGCAAAGTAAACGTTGCAGGGATCGCTCAGCACTCTGATTCCTCTTGGGCGGTGATCGTGCACAACGTATTGTAGAGTTATCCGGGCACCGTGCTCTTATCCCTTACGCTGGCAAGATCCAATTTGCCCTAGCGTTCTTAATGGTTTATATTATCGGACAGCACAAGTACGGGTTCGGGTCCCGTTGGAGGCCAGAATTTTGTCCGCATTCTAGAGTTGTTCGCAAATTCGATCTGCCGGTCACGGTGTTTTGCAAAAAATCAATCACTCGGGTGGAATGGTACCAGTCTATTGATGGAATAGTCACAAGCATAAGGGAAGGGATTACATGATCACATTTCAACGAAAATGGACTGGTCTAATTTTGGAACCTTGTGTCATATCCTGCTTAACTGCAGCGATTGGGCCCTTGATAAGCAAATCAGTTTTGTCTAATTATTGTCAAACCGGTGTTCCATTGTAGACGTGGGGAGCCCACGGTCAGACAGGGTCTGAGAACAAGTAAGTGGATACGGGAGGCTTCCTCTTTAGGGTACGATTCTAGGAAGGACTACGTGATTGTGCTTCAAGTTCACAACTAGCAGTGAATGGTAGAAGACCCTTAGTTATTGATAGTATCTACTTATATCTTAGCGCTAATGTCAATATTCTTTGATCACTAAATTCTTAGTTCTTTCTCCACTCCACATTAATTCATCCATCGTATTATAGTTGCTCTATTGTAGAAGAGTGCCTAGTGATGCCTCAATTTACCGTGGGTTTTCCGTATCTGTTCAATGACACTACAAATCAATATTCATCGCTATCGATTGATTGAACGAGGAAGTGTACACCTTGTCTTGATTTATGCTGTTTGTGTGCTACCAGAAACACCATCAATTAACTTGATTGCTTTAAACTCTCCCGAGGTTGTTATCAAAAGTCTATTAGCTAACGTTTCGGCGTGAAATGGAGCCTGAAATGGATCATAAACAATTCGTGGATATCAGATCAAAGGTCTCCAGGGCCTTACGGAAGTTCGAGACCCTCCAGGGCACCAAGTAAACTAACGAAGGGGCGCTCACTGTCACTGCATGGATCCTCGAAATCACTCAGCAACCGATAGTGGCACCAGGGCAAAGGTGGTTCAGTGGCAAGTGGCACACTATTTCACACGCACGGTCAAGGGTTCGAATCCCGGATCGATGCCCGCCTAGGCCAACCAAGCCTTCTATCCCTGCGGGGTCGGTGAATTGGTACCAGACTCGTCTGGGAGGGTAGAAGCACTGACTTGTACATCGGCTGGCTGCCGCAAGTCATTGTATAGGCCACATACGCACTCATTACGCCACTACAATTCTGAGTGCAAGTCGAGTGCGGGGGCGCATCCCTCAGACGGGATTGATTAACGCCAAAAACTTTATCCTTTATCCTTTATGGCGGACACCCCGACAGGCCGACAAACATACACACCAAATTACTGCTTTACAAATTGCAAAGATGTTAGTCCTGGCACTGAGCATATGGAATTTCTGGCATATGGTTAGCTCAGATGTTTATTTATTTCTTCCTCTCTCGATGGACGATCTTATTGTGAGTCACCACATTCAGAGCACTAATCAGAGGTGTCTGGTCTCTTCGGTCTTGAAATGTTCTGAGGGACTATGAAATTCCTGGGACACGACTTGTAACCTCTCTGTTACGTGCTATTGTGTTGTTGGTGAGAGTGCTCTGAAGCTTATCTGGTGAAGTGTCGGGGGAACCTGAATTTCAACTCGTTTGGGGGAAAGAGAAAGTTCGGGTCTCGAATACTGTACAACCAGTTGCTTTCTATTGCTTCGGGTGGAGCTGGTTTAGCAGTTACTTTTTGTAAATGCAGTCCGACTCATTTTTCCGGAGATTACGCGATGTCGTGTTATTCTGTAAGTGGGAGTAGACGTTCCTCAATCATTTGAAAGTCCTGTCTTACCTGTACCGATTGGTGGACACTCCAGCAAATCTCGACAGTTGTTACTCTTTTTCATCTTATTTTCTGCTGCTTCTATTGAATGTTCTTTGCTCATCCCGAAGTTACATCAGTAAAACGCTGGCAAAAAGTGCAAACATTTGTCTCTCACTAGAATTCGGGGGCAACAACACGGTGCATACATAATGATGGGGTTTGAGCTCTGTTCTGCCACATTTCTCTATGCCTAGTATATACATTGGCCACAATCTCGTTTTCCTTTGAACGACACCAAAAAAGCCTCTCCACCACAAATGGCTAGTACAAATCCCATTAACTCTAGTTCAAACGTATCCACCACGAATGAATGGCTCATGAGCATTTACATTCACAGTCTTGTAATTTCAAAGCCGCAAGTTCTTCTGTTAGGGGCGCGTCGCTTGCCATTTACAATACTTGCATTTTCTGCATCCTTCGAGAGGTCGATGAATCAGTTCCAAGCAGAACTTCTTCAAGACCTACTTATAATATTTACTCGTCTCTGGCAACTCTGTTTGCTCTGGGGATGATTTGTCTCCTTTTCTTTTAAAATTTAATGCCCCTTCGATATCCGTTCTCTGCACTCTTTCATGGTAAGCTGAACGTTGGAATTAGTTTCGCGTTTCATCTGCCTCCTTACTTCCAATTCTTTTCATTTTGGCTTCTGTCCTATTGCGCATTTTGCTTATATTCTCTCGCTTACTTTAATAGGACTTGGTAGCCATTCTCAAAAGTGGTTTCTAGAATCGATCCATGAAACACATTGTTGAAATAACTTAATCTTAATCACTATTCTACACTTACTTTCAAGATTGAAAGAACACTTTCCGTTTTTCGATGTTTTCATGTTCAAATGCCTAGTTGATTACTTTACAATCGCAGTGGCGTGCATGGCGCAACCGAAATTCGTCTCATCAGTCCTGAGGGAGTCCATATGGAGCCCTTGTTCCACTGACTTTTTGTTCTTCTAAGCGAAGTGGGAAGGAGTCAAAGTACCATTGTAATTCGTAGGTTGCATAGTCTTGAAAATCGGTCGCAGTGTGAGATGGAACAAAGTTAAATTTTATTTTTGAATATAAGCGCTTTAAAGACATATAAGGTAGTATGCCAGAATGTCTTAGCTTTATTCGGTGGGACTTAAATGAAGTTTTTCAAAGCTGTTAGCGAGACGACGTGAAGGGTGGGCACCTTCACGTCGTCTCGCTAACAGCTTTGAAAACCTTCATTTCATGATGAACCTGTGCTCATCCATGTATTCTTTTTTTCACTGGTTTTTGGCGTATACGAATGCGGTGTGTTTCCCGATTTTACTATTCATAGAACGAAAAAAAGTGGGGTCGGGACATCCATCGTGATGTGTGAACATCGTGAATGCTGGAATTACGAAGGACTATCGAGACTAGTCGATATTTAATAGAAACCTGGGACCTCGGCAGACTACTCTTTATAACGCTTTTAGTAAAACCAAAGTAGAACGAGTGGTAAGTCGTGCCTCCAATCTCCAATCTTTTTATTTGACGCTATCTCCTCATGTGAGAAAGTCAACGTTTCTATCATTTTTGTCCATACGGCGCATTAAAGTGCTTGAGCATTTCAAACCACCTTCTATTTCAATCAGACAAGGAATTTAAACGAAAAGAAGTACTGGGAGAACTGCAAGACCATGAATAGGTTGTCTGAGAGCTTCGTCTTTCCGCTTGAGAATTTCTCACGCGCCAGCCGTTCGGTAGGAAAAGAAAATCTGAAAGCACAGGAAACATTACATGGAACCGCCGCAGAATTACTGTGAATCAGGCTATAGGTGACTTACCGAAAACAGTCAAATGTCAGCAGATGTATTCTTTGCCAAGTACATTGTAGCTACAACATCTATTTTTTCTTGTCAACTCTTTCGCATATATCTCTCCACTATCTCTTATATACGTCGGCTGAATAAAGTTGTCCTGTTGCTCATTGTGGGAGACTTTCTTATTCAGGTCAGGACTAAAGAAGTCTCGAAATTTGACCGGGAAATGAGGGTTAGGAGCAAGGTTCCTCTGCAGTTGACCACTCCCGTTTTGGAATGCGCCCACGTTTTGGAATGTACAAATCAGAGCCTTATCTTGCCAGTCGAGTTTATTTCCATTTATTCTATCCCGGAGGGATGGATGGTTGGTTCGGCCTGCACGTAAGCCGGGATCTGATTCCCGCGGGGTGCAATTGATCTCACCGTAGTAGCGCTCCACTACCTCTGCCGAGATGAAAACGAGTAGGTTTGAATGGGAATGAATTACCAGTTGATTAAAAAGATTTCTTTGTTCCTTCATTGCTAAGTTTCTGGAATGAAGAGCGGGGTCTTTTTGTAGATGTTACCGCTACTTCTGCTTGTGTGCCCAACCAAATATTCACTGTCACTCACTGAAATTAGCAAGTCCGTGCTCAAAAAAAAAACTGGGGATCTATTGTACATTGATGCATCTGAACCATACCAGCCAAAATGTCGCTACAATTCAGTCGTGGAAAGGCTACATTTTCGTCTTCCCCTTATATTTTCCGCATTGATAAATTTCCGATTCTACTTCAAATGCTAAGACTCTAATAACTTTGAAACTACATGTTTTTTCAAACTCATTCTGAGATTGTTATTGGGTAATACAGTTAAGCTGTTTGATTTGCAAAAACTCATGTTCAGCCGCTGGGAACGTGGATCATGGGTTGTAATTATTATGGAGGCACCACATTGTGACTAACTGAATGAATGGCGTAATCCTAACTAACCACATGTATGAGTAAATTGCGTTGTGAGAATTGATAAAAATATTTTTCGTGTAATCCTATTATGATGACGAATTCTGAACGTAATTCAGTTGGATAACTATAAAACCAGGGCAATGACTATAGAAGCAATCAAGCAACGTCGGCGCCTCGAATGTTGAAGAATCCTTACTTTCTAAACCTCGTTTAGGCTCATTTTCTTCTTCTTCTGGTATCGGAATTTCCTTAGAGTCTGAATATCATGAACACTTTCAAGCTCTTGAATCCACGGTTCACATAAAAACGATTTCTGACATAGCCTCCCAAGTGAATCTGTGGTTCCCCGTATACCATATCAGGCGCAATAGGATTGGAAAGCGGCCTAGATAGGGTGTTGTGGGGGCTTGAATGTTGTATATGCCACACCGGTGAAAATGTAGTTGGGGGGGGGCCACCTATCACAATGTCGGTATATCATGAAATGAACTCAATGAAACGCGTTATGTCGTGTTATATCACGAACATACCAGTTTTTAAATAAGGGCTCTCGTAGGGAAGGAACACCGCGGTGGGCAAGTTTTCTTTCTTTTTTTCTTTTTTTTTTAATCATCCCAGCCACCCAGGCGCTCCTACCCTACCTAGGCTTATTTGGGAAACTAAATTTCCTCAGCGGAAACCGCATAAAAGAGCTAAGCTGGTCGATTCCCATCATCCTCTTCGCATCCGATACAGTGCTGATATAACAAGGGCTAACACGTTAGACTGAGTTCATTTCTTGATATACTGACCTTCGGATGGGTGGCCCCCCCAACTACATTTTCACCGCCACACCTATAGGCGGACGAGTTTTAAAGGTGTCATAGAGGCTGCGCCATTTACAGGAAACGCCTTAGTTGGAATTTCGTACAACTAGTCGTGACCAATAATGACGGTCAAAGGCAGTTTTGGTCATTTATGGCTCAGGCAGCCAGCTCTATATCCAATTGCTGCACCGGAAGTCTCGTCCAAGTTTCCTCCCCATAGCATTACCGTTATAGTAATCTTGGACAACCTCCTACTCTTATACTATTAAGAAGCCTTATATATATTTCGGAATTTAGCCTATTTTTTCGCTTTCATCGAAACCGATGCTTTATTCTTCATGGACACTTCCGTTTTACTACTTGAAAAGATTACCTCGAAAGACGTAGCGTTGTTCTTTTTCCAAGCTGGACTTTCTTTCAGAAGGTTCTATGATCTCGAAACATGTTGCATACCAGTGAAGGTTCTATGATCTCGAAACATGTTGCATACCAGTCGAAAGATACTTGTCTGCACTACTCCCTTCGAGAGCAGTTATAGTTTAGGCCGACTTTCGGGTCTGCAAAGTGAAAAATCGAATTGACGAAAATCGGCCGAACTATGTAGCAACTAACAATCACTGATTTCATTGCAGGGAGTTCACCCACGATGTACTGTTCACTTACAATGTTTAAGACCCCTCCTAACATTTCACTGTTGAGACGTCCTGCAAATTCTTCGTTCTTCCCACATGCGGCTCTCGTTAAATCTTGGCTTTTTATTAAAACCACTGCATCAATACAACTTCACACAAGGTTGACAGTACCCTGATTGGAGCATGTTTCGATGGAACCGTGTCCTCAGGAGCCTATAAGGAAGGAATCGTCTCTGCGATGATGTGTTGATCGAATTGATTTCAGAGGTTCTTGGTGTCGAAACAATGGTATGATAAATACCTGTAGTTTTCTGTTTTCAAAGCAGTCATGGAACCTTACCACTTTTATTATGCGAGCCTTTTCTTCCTGCTTCTTTTTTGCGCCTTCACTTTATCCATCATTCAGAAGCTATTTCTTCACCACCTGAACATTTGTTTCCCGTTTGTTTTACGCACAGTCTACATCGAATTTCAAAAGCTCTTTTTAGTTTGTTCGGGTGACAAGGATGAAGACATCACCTTACAAATTATTAGTTACAGAATAGCTTACAGAACAAATTATTGATGCCATCCAGGTCCTTATTCACGAAGTCTTTCCGTCGTTCCCTATTTTCTCAGCGTACCGGTAGGAACCTTTTATCAGTCGCCATGCCTCAGCCCTCAACCCTCTGACTCCTCAGGAGAACTTATTTCAACCAAAAGCGACAGGGTTTTGTGTCAACCCGGTAGGAAGATGTTCCGAAGAATCCGCAAACATATAATCGGTAATGCTGAGCGATTCCTTGCAGAGATGCTGTTTAAACTGATTGAAGTGTAGTTGGAGTGGGCAGGGTAGTCTATAAAGGAATCAACCGATGTTAATATTGTTTAGTGTTACACCACGGACATTCAGTTTTTTAACCAAGCTTCGGAAGGGAACCGAGAATCGGGAGTGGGTGAATTTTCAGTTTTCTGCACGAGGTGACCATCTCACCAACCCGGGGGGCGAGCGATTCGCGCGGTTCTGGGCGCGCGCGGCGAAATTCGAATGATTCAGAGCCAACCAAGCCTTTCATCCTTCCGAGTTAGGTTAAATGGTGCAAGGCTCCTCTGGCGTCTATCATTGGGGCACAAACTTGAAGTAGAGTACTTTGTTAGGGTCGAATCCTCCCAGCCTACTTTACCTCAAATTTGGGCCCAAATGAAAACGTTGCAGTCGCCCAAATCGTACCGAGTTTCGCCGCACAGTTTGTCGCGCGCACCCAAAATCGCACGAATCACAACACCCCCACGAACCCTGGTGCTCCTTCCCCTGAGGATCAGTTAAAAACTCCACGCCCCTGGTTAAAATCGCATAAGAGCGCACAGATGGCTAATGCTCATCCTCCTCTTCGTCTTCGGTACAGTGCTGATGTAACAAGTTCAACACGTAGCCATGTTAATTTCTTGTTATACTTATTCTGTTATGTGTGCCCCCCTCCACTCTCCTACACCGACTCGACCCCATTACGCCATTCGTCGTGCAGGCGAATATTATAAAGTGGTATACGAAACCGAATGTGTGGGCGCACCCCTCTGACGGATTGATTGAGCCCTAAGAGTTCTTGACGAGTTTAGTTTTAAAGTTTGATACCATGTCTGTGCCTTTTAAAGAAATAAAAGCTACTTGCAAGTAACTCTTTTTCCAAAAAACCAATGGCTTATAGATGCAGATAGTGCCGACTTTATAGTAATTCAAGCATTGCTCTTAGAAAAACTCCAAATATTGAGGTATCCTGAAAAGGCGAAGGCGAGCATTTACATCTTCACTGTTATGTAAGTAAAGAAGAAGTCTGTAGAAAGTCCTCTTCACTTAACAGTGAAGAACAAGGAAACGATTTCTGGACTCGATTGAGCTCATAATTGAATAACCACCAAGTGCTACAATTAAGAAATGGCCGGTTGGACTATGAAGTCCACATAAGAGCTGCAGTTCCAGGTGGTAAGGAAAATGCACCTATCCCTCGTGATTCGTTTTCCTCAAAACGCCATTGTCGTCTGTACCTTGGACAGCATATCTTTATTACCTCTTAAATCATGCGAGATTACGACCACGCATTTAGTGGTATTATTTTGTCTAAAGAAAATAATGGTGCAGTACAGAGCATTTACTCTAAGTAATGAGCGGTCCGTCAGAGAAGTTGTCATAGATTCACGATTGAAATGTCTCCGAAAATTGCAAAAGCTATGGAAAAACGTCATGGAAGTTGAATGGATTGATACTTGATATTTGGGGAATAGTCATTTGCTCGGTATTGAGGCCCGCTCACCTCCGAAAACCTACAGCTACATAGATAGAGTCAATAGTCATTGCCTGGAGTCTCAAGAACCATTTCTTTCTACCTCAATAACATTTGGAGGTCCTAAATAAAAGGACCTATCGTGAACTCCTCTTCCTTAGGAAGCTGTCATTGAAGGCTCACCTCGTGGCTGCACATATTCTTTACCTGAATTTGTTTTTGTAGGCGATTTCTTTGGAAAAATGACTTTTCTTTAACATCATTAAGATCACTACCACACGTAATTCTTTTATTTCTTGTTCTCATTCACGGAAGTGAGGAGTAACATAACAGCAACAATAGTTTACCTACCATTTTTCAGGATGAGTTCTGTCGAGGCAGCGGACGAGATCGCAGAAAAGAAGCAGGCCCAAAATGAGGAAAAAATGTAAGGCTTTTTTAAACGCCATTCGTTAATATTGCCAATTCTTTAGAAGGAAAATGAATGGTGGAAGGGTGAGCAGGGTTCCACCATTTAGCTTTTGCGAGGAGCCCGTGTATCAGTTCAAAGCTATTGATAGTTGAAAGATTTGGGCAGATTTGACTACATAGCAAATAAGGCTTCCACTCGGACCAAGATGAGCGGAAAATTTGCAAAAAGATCGTGACTTGGCTCATGACGGCTCTGAACTTCTGAAAAAAAAAACCAAGGTCGTCAGAAATGGCTAGATCTTGAGCAACTGTAATTTCATGACTTCACTCAATAGAGATTGAAGTTTAGGGCTTGAGGTTACTGGATACAAGGTCTGGGACTGCATAGGTAGACTTAAAAATTTCTTGGAACCGTGCATTACCGTAGCGTCGGTTTGTTGCGCTTCAGTAATTCGCGGTGGCTGAACTGGCAATATTTTTGATAAGTGTCGGAGATCAGAAGAACAGGTCCAAGAAAGAGATTTCCTATTAAAAGCATTTATAAAAAAAAAGTTCGTAACAACATCTTTGTCAATACATAATAACGTGTCATGTGTTCGCGTTGGACCGTGTGTTTTCCTTGTCAGCTCCTTCTCGGGTAGGCACACGAGTAACGGATTTGACAGTGAGTAACGAAGGAACAACGTTAGCTTAGCTTCTTTCCTTGGGTAAACCTAGCTTTTTCATCCGAAATTTCTCAGCTCACTGTATTCCGTGTTACAATACATACATTAACTGTGAGGCATCCATCTCCCCTTTATCGGACTCTTCCACTCGTTAAAAGAGCTCACTGTTTGTTTGCAGGTTCTTATCTCCTGATCCAGCTCCAACGCTCGCTGATGACATCGATCCCTCAAAGCTCCCATCAATGCCCGAAGACGATCCAAATGGCAACGTCAACTCGGAGATGGGTGCTGCGGTGCCTCGTTGGGGACCAGAACATGCTGGAGCTAAAGCCCTAGCTTCTATGTACAGTAAAGGTGCTATCAATTTCATAATGCTTCCTGTTCATTACAAAAATTGATGGGAAAGCAAAGCTAGTAAGGCTGGTTATCAATGATGGTCTATGTTTCTAGTTGCAGTACAAAGGGCTGCACAGCTGGGCTGGCACCACCAACATCGATAGGCAGCATGCTGGCGTCACAATTTTTCNAGCTTCTATGTACAGTAAAGGTGCTATCAATTTCATAATGCTTCCTGTTCATTACAAAAATTGATGGGAAAGCAAATCTAGTAAGGCTGGTTATCAATGATGTTTCTAGTTGCAGTACAAAGGGCTGCACAGCTGGGCTGGCACCACCAACATCGATAGGCAGCATGCTGGCGTCACAATTTTTCAGTCATGAACTCACTGTTAGTGGTGGTTGATAGCGGTGATTACAAATATGATGATCAATGTCAAGTCAGTGTCAGTAAGCCCACTCAAGTAGCGCGATTGTCGAAAAGAAAGCGTTTTTTGTGTTATCAGCGATCAGTAACTGACCTTCGCGAATCTATAACAATATCAACTGAAGCTGAGAAACCCGTTTTGACTACAAATAGCGCTGGCGGCTGGCGTATATTGGGCTGCAATGTCATCACATCATCAACGTAGTAAGAGCCCTCTCATAGTACCTCATCTATACCTTAGTCGCTGTATGGAAAAGAAAGGATACGAAGGGGACGCGGTTCATAATTTCTGCGTAAAAGTAGAAATAAAACAGCTATAAGAGAAATCAGAGACTTAATTGGAGGGAGGCGGTCATTTGAAAGACGTATGTTGTTCCAGCTTTGGGCTTAACAATTCTATTTTAAAGTATATTCAGTGGTAAATCAGAAATTGTTCAGAGAAACGCCTGCAGGAACAGGTCTCAGTCGTTGTGGCTTCTATTTTATTTGTACTTGTCTTCGTGAGCCTTTTGAGGAGTTGGGACTC
The DNA here is from genome assembly GCA_900617895.1 of Haemonchus placei. NCBI lineage: Eukaryota > Metazoa > Nematoda > Chromadorea > Rhabditida > Trichostrongylidae > Haemonchus > Haemonchus placei. The sequence goes on along the minus strand of UZAF01017171.1, from coordinate 32,934 downwards.
TTCTAACTGGGGTGAGTAGTCCGAATGAATTTTTTTTTCTAATTTTTCTAATTTCTTTTCAAACCAGTAGTATCTCATATTTTGTATTCGCTGCAAAAACAACATTGTCGCTTGCTGTACACAAAGAAACACAGATAGTTTGTAAATGTTGAATTATGCGAAGTCGTGGGCGTGCATCTGAGAAGTGGAGGGTTTAGGGACGAACCCTAAACACGGATATCGCTGTAATCATCTGTTGCCCATGAGGCGTGTAGTACCAATGAGGTTTTTTTTGCAACCACTTTGAATAATATCCGTAATAGATCCCATCTTTGAGCGCTTCCGTATGCACTGGGAGTAAGGTCTTTCAATCAATGACTATTTCTGTTTGGGTTACCAGTAGGTGCGGATCAGTATGGGTGCCTTCATCTCTGTCTACAACGACCGTGATTCAACTACTTCAATCTCTGATAAGCTTTCATCAGTTAGACATACATGACAGTCGCTATCTGATTCAGGATCGGTGTTGATTGGTGCAGTTTTGGGAGTAATGACTGCCGACTTTGCGTCCGGACTCGTGCACTGGGGTGCAGACACGTTCGGCAGCGTGGACACCTACTTTGGAAAAGTACGTAAACTTGAATTCATTCATCTATCATCTCTAAGTGATTACTTTTAATTGAACACAGCCATCCACATTCAATTGTTGAAAGCCTCGCTAACTTTCCAACCTAGTGATGTAATCCTGCATGAAACATTTTTGTCTCAATAGGATTGATTTACTGTACTGAAATATAATAAGAAAAGAATAGGCATATAATATGAAGGAACGTTCATTCGATACCGTGGAATTTAGATGTTCATTCGACCATTCCGAGAGCATCACGTGGACCCGACCGCAATCACGCGACATGATTTTGTGGAGGTGAGTTTCTCGTCGTAATTCGCTTTTTATGCAGTGACGTTGGAAGGAATGACGTACAACCTCAAAAGAGCCTAGTAAATGATGAGCCGGAACACCTTTGTATTGCTAGTTGACTAAGATTTTCTTTCGCTAAGTTGCTAGAGCGACTCGACGTTGACTGCCACACGCTCTTCCTGTCTGTGCCGAATCTAGGTACTTGTAGTGTTCTTTAAAGGAAGGGAGGAGCCTAGCAAAAGAGGACCGGGGCTCATTTCTTCATCTTACTACTGTCTAAGTGTTCGATTTTTCGGTTTCTTGTGCTCAACTCTGAATTAAATTTTGCTTGTCAAAGTGTTGATTCCCCGTCCTGGATAGCTAGAGCGCTGGATGATGTTTGTTGTGTCTTATCGCGAAGACGTGTCAGGAATGTTTCAAACCCTTCCTAGTCTTCTTCCATTTCCCCTTCCTATCGCCTTCCTATTCTAAGTGAATTCACCATGTGTAGCAATGGCCGTTCCCATCTGAACACTTTAGGCCTGTCATCTATACTGGAATCGTCGCAAGGGTATCAAGTGATGCCGTTATCACACCCATAGCCGAAGTTTGAATAGTTGAATAACATCTGCTCTGGCCGACCACTTTTTTAGTTCCACGGCTAATGGTTCGGGATCAGCATCATCGTTGCTTTATATTTTGACACAGCGATGATCGTAGTCTCCTGACTAGGTTTCTTATACATTTAGTATTCATTGTGACTGGAACTTTGTCATTCATATAGCTCATTTTGTTGTCGGAAACCCCGTGACTGTCGAGTTTTCTTCGATTCAGGTTAATGGCGACAATTTCATGCTTTGCATCCCTAATCTTGCTCATGTCGTCTATCAACATTTCACTATGGATCAAGAGGAACTGCGACAGTGGGCCGCATTTCACTGGTACATCTTGCTGCTTGGGATTTACGTTGCAATGACGAATCAGGTGAATTTGTGGAATGGGGATTACATGTCTTATCACTCGAACCCTGAAAATCTGAAAATCAAAATTATATTCTTCCTGTCAGATTGGTTTCAGATTCACAAATGGTCCCACACCTACTTCAATCTTTCTCGATGGGTAATTTTGCTGCAGAAGGCACACATCGTTCTACCTCGATCCCATCATAAGGTGAGCACTCTAGCTTGTCAGATTCTTGACTCGCATTCCTGAACAATTAGTTCGTCCTCTGTATCAAAATTCTGTAAGTAAAGAGTTTCCGTGTTTTCATTGTACCCACCAGAAATGCATTGGAGGGAGGCATTGACCTAACTTCCTTCTTTTTGTTTCTTTTTGTTTAGGGCGTCCATTTGAAGGAATACCACAGTCCTTACGTAGTAACGGTTATCTGTGATGTGTAACATATCCCTTACAGCTTCTCTCACCGTAATGTCTGCGAAATGATGCCATATTGTGTTGTTTTCGGATTCTTGACGTCTAAGCCATTTCAGATACACCATATTGCCCCACATGCTTGCTACTACTGCATCACTACAGGATGGCTGAACTATCCACTTGAATACATCGGTAAGTCGCTTTCACAATCGATGATGATCGGTAGATGTAACAACTTATGTGAACCATGACTGCTCTGCACCAATATACAGTAGCGCTCGGAAGTCTTCGG
>UZAF01017171.1:13570-27718 GCA_900617895.1 Haemonchus placei | reverse complement strand
CCCCCCCCTCCTCCTCCCCCTGTAGAACAGCAGGCCAGCATAATGGGCAAGGCTGCGATGTTAGTCTCGCCCGATTCAGTGCAAGCCCGTCTACTATGAGGATTTCTCCACATCCCCTCTATACCCTTCAACTTTTACCGCGTTATAGGTCTTTTCTGGATGGAGTTGTGAGTTTTTTATTCTGCCAGCCCATTTGGGTACAAACCCTGCCCACTTCAGAAATGTGACCCCTTTCCTTTTATAACTTTTCTCCCGCGCTCTAGAACTTGTCTGAACAGAGTCACACATATTTTTAAAAAGTAGCTGCCATCTGAACGCATGTCTCACCAATCTTTGGCGGAGCCCAGCTAAGTTAATCCATGGTCCAGCACGCATGAGGCCTTGCTCACTCCGCTTAATTTTTTCTGGCAACCATGCCTTAGTTGAATCATGTTATGAACTGATGCGGGACGTACTGCCCACCGCCAGTGAGTCTCTTCATTTCACTTGTTGGTACATGCCTCACCTCTCCTCATTTTCCCCTGGGTCTGGGCTCTTATAAAACCTAATAAGGATGTTTTGCCCATAGCACCGCCCACACAAAAGCATGCTCCACTGCTGTGGGCGGGGCTCCGCTGAGCCTAATTGCGCTCTGTTGGTCTTGCCCTATGCCCAACCGATGTCAAAATTGACCAGACCTCTACGGATGCTTCTCCAGATCATATCGAATTGCTTCACAAACAAACAAACAGACAACAAACAAACAAATAGACAATGAGACAGACAGATGCGAGCACGTTATTCATAAGAAGGAATGTTCTTACTCTCCGCAAAGCCTATCAACTCTTCCTTTCTCCGAGGTCTGTAAGTGGACGGAAGGAATCAAGAAGAGATTGAAAGAAGAAAAGAAAAGGAAGTCCAGGGAAGGAAATCGAATGTGTTACGCATTAACAAAGTCAAATACAGAACAATAAATGGGCAAAATTATTTGAATCTTGTGCTCATAGACACTCACAGTCTTAGGTGAGAAAAAAAAGTTGTGAAAAACTTTTTTCGAATAGTATCAGTTGTTATCAGTTGTGCCTCCGAGTTTGGAAGGAGTGCAGGCGGCTTAAGACACCGACAGTAGGTACATAGTAGAACTAGCTTAACTGGATCGAGCCCGTGGAATCACAGGGGTATGTATGGGGCGTGATAAAGTGACCATACTTTGAATGAAAACACGCAGTCAAGTTGGAGTAAGAGGGAATGAACCCAAAGCATGAAGTGTGACGGTGTGTGTGTTTTGCTGAAAATTAGTAGTTCCTATTTCCTCGTACCAGAGATTTTAAACTTGGGAGAGTGTAGGCGGCGGATCAACCTTAACACAAGAAGGAGGAGAGCCCGGCGTTAGCCGGGCGATCAGACTCATAATATAAACAACGAACACACAAGCTAGCGTAGCACTTTCTATACTGCTCTGCTGTACGGGTGTGTTATGGTCGACGTTTCGAACAAGTCGTCTTCAAGAGCCTGAAAATAGTTTCAAGCTCATAATTTGTGACTTGTCCGAACAGTGCCTAAACGTGCTAGGATAGTTGCAACAACTCCCGGAAATTCGAACTGATGAGACACCACTGGCGATCGTAATACAAGAATTGTGCGGTGATCTCAAAGCTCATAAAAGTAAATGAATAGCAGGAACTCGTTTGCTATGGCCTAGCATTCATTTTGGCTCTTCAGCCTTAGATTTTCCGCGCAGATGGATGTAACGTCTCCAGTGCCTTTCTAACAGTGGAAGCGTTACGTATCCGGGCAAGAAATCAGGAGCTGAACTACCAAACTGAGTGCTCCGTCGTAACAACCAACTTTTGCCATTAATTCCATTTTGTGAGTTTTGAGACCACAGCATAATTCTCAACTTACGATCGTTTATGGTGATTCATTGGTCACTTGTTGTTCACATTATCGAATGGGACGTTCCGTTGTTGGAAAAGCAGAAGGTTGGCTACTTCGTTGGGATCTTTTAACGTTCGAGTTGCGGGAGTTATTGGAACTAGCCTAAGTTTGGGTGCTCGGTCGTATAAGTCACAGGTCAGCAGCATCGAACTCATCTCAGGTCCTTGAAGACGACGGTTTGTTCAAAATGTCGATCAATAAACCGGTTCAGCCATAGCAAACCTGTACGGCAGAGTAGTATTAAAATTATAAAAAACGCTCGAACTTCATTAAAATTCAAGGAGGAAGTTCTACTAGGTAGGATAGCCACTCACTTTCATCGCAAACGAAGTCCTTAACGACCAAGGTAACCCAATTATTCAATTTTATTGACAATCAGCAGGCATTGTCATAAGGCAATTGATTTTCGCTCTTTATAAAACAATGTTTAATGAATTGCTTGAAATACATAACTACATCGCTTAAATTGCTCTTCTTCCCCTCTTGCAGAAGAGAGTAATTACTTATCCGCTCCCTCCTGTACGCTTTCTATGGGCACTTGACCCAGATTTCGTGGAGTAGGGGCTGCTGGTGTGGCGCCGGATGTCTTCGGGCTTGATCCTTTGGACTCATGACCTCTGCCTGATGGCATTTCCACGTTTCTCTCAGAGTCTTCTACCGTCATCGTCTGCGTTTGGGCGGCTAGATAGTCTTGCAAGACCTTTTTAATCTGTAATGCAGGTTTCACAAAAGGATTATAGGGTGAACAAACGTTATTGGACATACACCCTCTTCTTGATGCGCTTTCATTACTTTCATTGACTGTTCGAACTCAGCCCTTTTCTTTTTTTTCATCTTCTGAAAAAAACCCAAAGAGTACACGACTGAATGTTGGTGATAGCCTGCTCAGCGTGTGATTAATTTTTCAGTGCACTGTTTTAGCTCTAATAGTAATGATTGAAAAAACCCTCAGATGCTCAAGAGGACTGCTTTGCTCTCAGGATTTTTCGGAGTTGGACCTCAGTTATTTCATGCTTGTGGCGCAGCACTTCAGAACCGAAGTTATGGAATATAATTAGTTTTCAACTATCGAGGTTGACTTCCAAGAATTTCCAGGCTGTCAAGATGGATCTTCAACTTGAGAAGAAAGAAGCATTTTTGGCCTTTCTTTTTACAGTTTGAACGTTCTGCCATATAGCCATATTCTACATTATTGAGAAAAAGACTTTTTTCCACGCGATGGAAGTTCTAATTTCAAAGAGGATTATTTTTCTCCTGCGAGTTGAAGGTCGTCAATACGGGAATACTCATTTCGCTTCGAATGATCAGCTGAGCTCGATAAAGAGGGACTAAACAGTTATTGCAAGATTCAAGATCCACCAACGAAGAAAATAGGCGGAGAAGACAGTATACTCCAACGCTCCTATAGAGAATCACTTTACTGGGTAGAGGGAGCCTCTTAAAAGTAAGTCTACGTTGATTCTAACCTATTCTATGTAGGGGATGAAATAATAGGTTATGATGCAGATCAGTGCGAAAGTGACAAAGAAAGCGCGAAGATCGGCCCATTTCAAGTAATGCAAGCTTCTAAGAAAGAAGAAAGAAATTCTGCATTGTTATGTTTCTATGGTCGTCTTAGTCTCACATAACGTACTATTCTTTGGCGTCCGTGAATATAGCCCCTCAACAAGGCCGCTTTGGGGTGTGTATGTTGGACAAGCCAGTTTCGGAGCCGTCCATTCGATAGCGGCTGTTTTTCAACTCGTCAGTGTTCACGTGCTATCGTTGGGGCCACATCTTGATCCCGAAAACAAAACTCAGAACAAACTTCACCGTGAACAGTGCCTTCAATTAGGTGATTTATGTTCCAGGTGGCAACATGAGAAATCGGCTATTAACGGTTCTATACCAGAATTCCCATGGTTAGCGACAATAGGTTTACTATGGCTACCTTGGACCTGAACCAGTAATCCGAAAGTTTTTTTCACAGGGTGCGACTACATGTGAACGTGAACGAGCGAGTCTCATTGTTCGAATTTTTCTACTAAGTTGTTGATGGCGATCGAGAATTCCATGAATCAGTACGAAAAGTGCCGAAGCATGGAAAGTTGAATTAAAGGTTTGGAATAATCGTATTCATCCAACAAAGGAGAAACGAGTCGATCTGTTTCTGGGTCTAGCAATGATGATGTAGATGCGATTGAGTGGTGCTGCATCCGATTGATCAACCAGGATGATCCGTCCACACACCGACATGTTCAACTTTGATAGCGATTGGAAAGCATCCTACATTCAATAGCAACAGCGGTTGCGGGATTCAGAGGCAGAGGGCATAGGGATCTGGAGGAAAAAGTGAAGGCTTGTCTGCTATCGGTCTGCATAGGCAGTGATTTTCACCAGCTCTTTTGTGGGCCAATTGCACTAAAGAAGCCATTTGAACTGATACAGGATGAATCTTTAGTCGTGATGGATCAGCCGATTCGGCTGAAATTCCAAGATTTCTCGATCTCGCTCGCGATTAGGAAGCCTGGAAATTTGCCTCGGCCTTCAAGAATTCTGCTGCAAAAATATGCGCGAGCACTGTTTCGTGTAGGTTTCCTTTGATTGTTTTTGACGACTATGTTTACCATTTCCCAAAAACGGTGGGTAGACTTCAAGGAATCTCGGATCAAGATAGCGAAATTATATGCTCTCATCTTACTGCTATAGTAAAACCCTCTACTGAAGAAGGAAAAGGGAAACCGTTAATTAGAGCTGAAGTAGCTACCGTAAGTCATGGCAATGTGGAGCGACAAAAAGCGAGATTTTATTCGGGTATGTCTTTGAAAATTTTATATTTTATCACTTTTCTCATTTTCTTTTTCTCCATTTCTAAGACTACCCTCGCTCAGAGACATTTACCAGGACAATCCAATGTAGCAGAAATATAGATAAAACAAGCTCACCGACTTCTTTTTCATTTTCCTTTTTCTTTCGTGACGTTTTTCATCCTTGATCATCTCTTTATAAAGTCGCATCTTCTCTTTACTACGTTTTCGCTCTATCATGAAACCAATAACGATGCCTACTGCGCAGAGTATTACAAGTACCGCCACGACTGCTATGATAATAATTGTGACGGTACGGTCATCGATCCCAGGTTCCCTGCAAATTCCCTCGTTATTTCAAAGGATGATAAAACAGAAGTCTGTGGAACACTATCTCCTGTTCTCTATTAAAGGCATAGTTAACGATAAAAATGGTTCCTGAGATTTCCCTATAGTATTATATGAATTCGAGGCTTCCCCTCGTACTATACCTGCCGCTATAAAGCCGAAGAACGTTCTGGATAGAACACGATAAGGGGCCATAGAATGTACCGTGTGAATGCCGCACCCATAGTAGACGAGTTTCAACAGCTTTGTGGAGGTTGCACTATCTCTCACTATCGCGAGTGAGTAGGAAGTTCAAACAACTTTTCATAACATATGGCGACAGTTAAAGGCAGTTTCGGAGTATTTCGGCTTGGTGTAGTCATCTCTTTGAGCAATGGGAGTGAGTTAAATCTCGTCCTTACACCCCTTGCATGCCATCATCGTCAGACGATCTCCTCTTCCACTACTTTTAAAAAGCCTAGAAGTAGGCATTTTCTCGCTTTCTTCGCCACCTATGTACTCCTCTATATCAACACTTTTACTTTTTTACCTCAGAAGAGTACCTCCAAATGGCTCATGTCAAATTAATTACTTGAACTAGGCCTTTCAAAAATTTGAATAACGCAGCAGGTAAACATATATCCATATATGTTTACCTGCTGCGTTATTCAAATTGGATATGGCTAGAATTTCGTGGGTCTTTTTTGTCAGTGTATGTATGTGTATGTTGCCAAGATCAAAATCACATCTACCTTCTAAATCGTTGGAGTACGTGGAGAAATGATCTCAGGCTGGAACACAACAATCCGTAGTGGGATGGCCGGTCACCGAAAAGTGCTGGGCCTATCTCTTAAATCTACAACCAGGTTGAAGAACATTTCAGACCACGGTAAAAAAAATAATCAGAGGTCTGAAAAAGGGCAGACGTGAATTTTCATGCTAGTTGAACTGAACTACTGCTCCTCATTTCACCTTCAAGGAAAGGGTAATAATGAAGAGTGTAAGACTTTCTCATGCACTGTCTACACTTCTAGGTGCTCCGTATTTTTATGCCATGTTTGGTCAATAGGTGCTCTTTGATGATTACATCTTTTTGCTCCATGAGTCATGTATTCGGTTCAAATGTAAGAGCAGTATGCTTCAGAAGTGGTTCATAAGATACCAGTCGGATCGCCCGGCTAATGCCAGGCTCTCCTTCTTCTCGTGTCAAACACCCTATCCTGAGAAATGTTATACTGAAGAATTTTTCCCTTTTTCTAAGTTTATAGATTTAGGTTTTTTTCCGCTGTTTTGCTGAGTTTGAGTTTTTTCACCGATTAGCCGAGTGAGATTATGAAACTGAAACAGAGCTCAAAATCCTTCTCTGACGCAACAGGAATCGAGAGCTTCCCTAAATCTTCGATAAAGTTATAGTAAGCCTAACTCCCCACTCCTTTGCTGAAACAAATAACAGTTTCCTGTACACGAAATTTAACACAGGACTAACAGGGCAGTGCGAATGATATTCAGTTAAAGCCGGCTGTGCAAAAGTTCGAGACTTTTATAGAAAGTCTCGAACTTTTGCTGCCTATCTAGAAATAAATGCCCTTAAGAAATAAAAATGCTAAACAATCAAAGATGGTGTTCTGAGTGATGATAACACCGTTATCAGACGTTCTTTGTTAATGGACCCTTTTCTTTACGGAGATATCATTAGTTGAGGATTCCAGACAGGCGGTCGATTAAGTATGACATCAAGTGATATCGATCAAAGAGATCCTTCATTGAATCACAAACCTTGCTGGGTAGCGGTCGTCGTAATATAATAGTAAGAAATCTTCTCACTTCTTTTCACCCTGCTCTACCATCCGGTCTTATCGAATGAAGCATACTGAACGGTCAAAGCTACATCGTAGATACCGAAGAGGTTAGGCTTTCGATCGGTAGGAGGCCACTCTTGGGTCCCCTATCTTCTCTTATCGGTTATGATCAGTTCTTGTCACTGAGTACCTACGATCCCATCATATCCCACTTCACTTACTGAAGTGCTGAGTTTCCACTGTTAGTACGAAAAGTGTAATCCTGTCAAATTCGAACGCTTTAGGTCCACGTAAAAAGGAGTTATGAATTTAAGGTCCAAATTTTTATCAGGCACGTATCGCCCCCTGTGCACGGAGTCCGGTCCTGCTACCCGCAATAAATGTTCCTATACTGTCCCCCGTATCCCTACCAAGTTTGAAAGCTCTCGGTCCACGGAGACAGGAGTTATGAATTTGCGACTCAAAATTTATATCGCGCACGCTCCGCCCCCCGTGCACGGAATNCGGTCTCGCTATCCATCATAAGTGTTCCCATCCTGCTCCCCGTACTCCTACCAAGTTTGGACGCTCTAGGTTCACGGGGACAGGAGCTATGAATTTCCGGCCAGACACACACACCGACACACACACACAAACACACCGACACACCAACAGACACACTTAGCGAATTATATATAGTAGGATAAGCCAGAATCAAAAAGATCCGCCTTGATATGATCAGTTATTCCTATCCTAAACTGCAGTGCAGGGAGCAGTCCGATGTTTCCTAATACCGTATTTGATGCATAGTATCGCATAGTAAAAATTTTCTTCAGCTTCTACAGATAAAATTTCTATGTTCCTCATGGTGAGCGAGTACTGCAGTCAGTCTGTGAAAGGTACAGAAGCCATCAGCGTACATTCCATAAATTTTTGCAATAAGATCATAAATAAGAGATGCAAACCCTCACGCCACGCCTCCCATTGCTTCACCTATTGCGACATCGCTTCACATCTGCTTACATAGCGACTTGCCCTCGATATATGCTAGACAACAACCCATACTACATGGAAAAATGCTCCCGTATTCTCGTTTCCAGAAGCGTTTCGCAGATTTGGAGAGTGGGTTTGACAACAGCGTTTAAAATCACATATAAGTGTTCGGATCTCATCTTGAATGGCCACTGTGACCGAGTATTTTTCTATTGAGTCCACATAAATTTCAGACAGCGCAAGACAAGATCAAATGATGCTGTCAGTACCGCTACGACTCTCCCCTCATACGCAACACAGTCTTTGTGGTCTCCTACGATATGGGCGCCTTATATACCAGCTGGGCTGAGCCAGCCCTGTAGTAGAATTCACGAACGGGGTTCATCAGTTGTTCTGATCCTACACTGGGCTGGGTAGCATACTGATCTAAAGTGCAGTGTTAAACGGCCACAAAACTAATTCGAAATCTGCTTTGGCTCACTACGAATTGCACTATTTGTGGCTGATGCTCTTTGGCGATATGAACCTTCGGGTTAAGTTTTCCAACATTCCTTACTGCTATTCCTCATTTTTAATTTGTAGACACCGAATGGTATTGCAATGAAGCTGCGTCTCTCAAGAGCACGTACTCCTTCTGCGTAAGCTCACCGAGTTAGATGAGCTTTCCTCGGTGTTCCCAACAAAAGAAGTGAAAATGTGTGCCATACTGCAGTGTCAATCGTGGCGTCATTATAAACAGCCTCAGAAGCTGCGATCCGAACATTCTCTATGCTTTCTCCGCCTCACTTCAGAAGGAAGATCTTCAAGGTTTAAGCATTTTGGTCATTTTTGTGTCATGGGTAAAAAACAAACAAAAAACAAGATGAACAGCATAATGCTGATCTTGTAAGGTTACCCCTCTCGAACTCTTCGACACGATTTAACAGCGAGTCGGCTGTTCGTTCCACAAGGTCGGCAAAAGTTAGATTAAAGTGCAGCGGATACGCTGCCCTACGCTGATACCTATCATTGCACTATAGTTATTGTTCACAAATCAAAGAAAGTGATATGTAGAGCAATTCGGAACAGCAATCCAAATCAACCCACTGTGTAGTTGAATCTGCTGCCGACGTCGTCGATGCGCCTACTGCACTCGTAGCAGATGAAGAAGCTGGAACGAATACTGTTAGATACTTATATGGTAGGAAAACTAAATCGTAGGGCACAAGAACTCTTTTTACTTAGAGCAAATTTAAACAGAATAAACTGTTCCACATTAAAACCTCGTGTGACACAAAATCGTAATTGTCACAAACAACTCTTTTTACATGTAGGTTGAGTCATAAGTCCTCGGACAAACCGACAATTATTATATTTATCTTACAATTTTTGAACAACACTTGCGAATTATTTGAAATATGCCCCATTGCCATCCATGGTCTTCTACCAACGCTCGTAGATGCCTTGCTTCAGAGCGCTGGGGGCTGGCCCTTGAAAAACTGTTTGACTGCCATTTTGATGTCGTCGCGGGTTTGAAAGTCTTGAGCATCCAAATGACGTTGAAGATGGGAAAAAAGGTGGTAATCCGAGAGAGCCAAGCCTGCAAAATATGGTGGATGTGGTAAAACAGTCCACCCGAAACTCAGGTCAATTTTTGTAGTTCTTACAATGTGCGGCCGAGCGTTGTCGTGCTGGAAGTAAACTTTGTGCTGCTGTGGACGTGTAGTTTCGAGATTCGCCTTCAAATTTCTCAGTTGCTTAACGTAAAGGTCTGCGGTCACTGTACATCCTTCGTCTGGCAGCTCCCAGTATTCGACACCGTGAACGCACCCTCAAATGCAGAGCTTAACCTTCTCGGCCTACACGTTGCGTTAAGGGGAGTCTTCTGCATCCGTACCTTGATCAATCTATAGAGCACGCCTAAACGTTAGAGTATAGAATCTACTTCTCATCCCGGCGACTAGGTGCTCGAGCCACGCGTGAGTGCGCTTGAGCGCGAGGAGAGGAAGTGTCATATCGGCGCGGCGATCCATGTCATACTGCTTCAAAGCATGAGGCACCCGCGGGTTTTTGGCAGGAAATAGGATGGTGTTGCGGAGGTGGAGTTGCGTCGGCTTCATGGAGCATAATTGCAGGAAAGGAAACAGTTAGGTGTGACTGTTAGTATGTATTTGAAAGAACCTTTTATACTCTATCTAAAGATGCCTTGCGCATTCACATTGTCCGAGGACTTATGACTCAACCAATACTATTTTTCCGGGGAACGGTACATTCATGCGATTCTAGCTGCGCGCGGCAAAATGCGCGGCGAGATTTGTGGCCATTCAAACGACCCTGGCGCCTATTATTGGGGCACAATTTTGAAGTAGAATGGTTTAGTATGGTCAACTGGTTTTGTCAATATATTCTATTTCAACTTTGGGTCCCAACATTAAGCGCTAAAGTCCTCAGAATCGCTATGAACTTCGCCGCGCAATTTGCCGCGCGCAGCTCGAATCGCACGAATGTACACACACACACCCTATTTTTCCCACAGTTCGGAAATGAATACACTAAAAAGTGTTGGTTGGAAGTGTAACGAGTTTGGATAAACTTTGTGTAGGAATGTATCCTCTTCTGAGGAGATCTTGGAATCGGCGGTAGGTCTGCACCAANATTAAGCGCTAAAGTCCTCAGAATCGCTATGAACTTCGCCGCGCAATTTGCCGCGCGCAGCTCGAATCGCACGAATGTACACACACACCCTATTTTTCCCACAGTTCGGAAATGAATACACTAAAAGGTGTTGGTTGGAAGTGTAACTAGTTTGGATAAACTTTGTGTAGGAATGTATCCTCTTCTGAGGAGATCTTGGAATCGGCGGTAGGTCTGCACCAATTCATCTCTTTTCTGTACGCCCTTTTTCCCCGCAGTATTCTGCTGACCATCACTTTCCTCTATTCTGACGGGCCAACATGACCAATACTAGAGGTCAGCATATCAAGCAGAATAAAAATTTTAAAAATAAAAAACAGAATAAGAGATTTTTTTAAATTTTCATAAAAAAATAAAAATTTGAGAGAATAGCCTTACATTCTCGAGGACGTTAATCATTTGCACTTCGCCTACTAATTTTTGCCAAAGCCTTACAACTGCAGAATGTGGAGAGCCACCTTCCTCACTGCGATAAGTTTTTCAAAGATTCTCTACCCTAAACCCGAAGTGCATAAGTGGCACAGCTTGCTCCTGACCGATTGCGATTCGTGCTGGCCCTTTCTGATTTTTCCAACCAGCTGTTACATAACAAAATCTGACTGACCTAACCAACTCACACATATACTCCAATGCTGCAAAGTGCAAAATTAAACGGCGCAAAAAGGTGAAAGTGCGGTGAGCTGAGAGAGGAAGGTGCCTATGGGCGGAGTACGGTCTTGCCACCCAGGAAAAGTGTTCCAATCCTGCCGCCTGTACTCCCACAAATTTGAATACTCTAAGTTCACGGAAAAGAGTTATGAATTCCCGGTCAATCACACACATGGACGGTTGGAGTACAGGCAGCAGGATGAGAACACGTTGATGTGTGGTAGGAGGTCATAACAATCGAAAGGAACTGATAAAGAGCCTCAGAAGGGGAGAGTCACGCGTAAACTCCTTCATGTAAACGGTGTAGCCTTGAGATTTCAGTGCGGGAGGTGGATTAGGAAGGGACGGTGTTCAGTGATATGGATTGATAACAGCTGTTAGAGACTGATAACGCACATAGAAGGCGAGAGCCATTAGATCTACAACGTCTTTCATATTAACAGCGAAGTACTTCAGTAGGCGGTGTGGGATGTGAAGGGACCAGTTGATTGGTGACAGGGACTGATAACAAGCGGGCAAGGGCTGACGAAGAGCCGAGGAGGCTAGAGCCACTAGGTTCGTGATCCCTTTCGTGTCAGCGGTAGCAGCTTAGCATTTTGGTAGATGATGTAGGTACGTTGTGACAGGGATTGATAACAAATGATAAGAACTGATAAGTGGCCTCAGCGAACAAGAGCCATTTTTAAATTAAATCAGAAGGCTTTGGAATTCATAATCAAATACTTACTTTTTGACATGTTTCATCCAACAAGAAAGGATAGTAGAGTAGGGTGACAAAAGAGAGTGATAAGGGCCTCAGCCGCAATAAGATACGCAGATAAGAATTTGTTCAATATTTTTTTGCTTACGACGGCTACTCAGCAAGGTTTGATACTTAATGGAGGGTTCTCCTCGGTCGATCGACCGCCAGTAATCTACAGTTATCGAGTGATGATATCTCCGTTGGGAAAGGTCCATTGATAACGACATCTGATAATGGTGTTATCATCACTCTAAACATTTGTGGATACCGCTCAAGGCTTTGGTTGCCTAGCAGATGGATCTTTGAAGTGTCTTTGATTTTAAGAAAAAGAGCAAAAGATCGGGAACTCGAATGAAAGGCGTAAGCACCCACCGACTTACACTAAGTACCATTTGCACTGCCCTGTTAATCCTGTGCCAAATTTCATGTACAAGAAAATATTATTCATTTCAAAAAAGTTGTGAAGAGTTATCCGATTACTACAACTTCGTCAGAATAGGAGAGAAGCCGGGCGAACCGACTGGATCCTGTCATAAAGGCACTGTTTCAGAGACAAAAAGGAGAATGGTCAGCAGGTTAAGAGTGGTGAATAGGTGGGCGGGATGATTACCTCAAGCAAAAGGCTGGAAACTTGTTCATCTCGGTGCTCTTTTCCTCCTAAGGCTCGGTTGGCACTTGCAAGACCCTGATGTGATATAGAATAACACGTAACACCGAGTCCATTTCTTGACATTCTGACATTGTGATGGGTGCAACCCCACAACCAACTACATTTTCATCTATGAAAGATTGTAGGGGATACAGCTGCCACAGGGCTCAACTTTTATATAAAACCACAAAGTGATTTGGTCCTCCTTGCATTTCAACGCCTATTATTAGCCCTTATCACTGATATCACCTTCCTGTGCATCGACGATCCCATCGTACTCCACATGGCCCACCTGAATCTCAAAGTCAGACTGTTGTACGACTGGGCGTAAGCGACCGCGTGCTTCCTGTAATCCTTTGACAACAATAATCAGTTGTTATCAAGTTCTATCAACCGCAACCTACGAGATATCGCACAGCTTACCATACCGTAAAGACATCACTGTTAATAAGAATCGCGCCGGGAATCGGTGGCTTTTGCCTTCCAAAAATCCTTATCAATTCTTATTAGTTGCTATCAGTGTCTTCCATTTTGGAAGTACACGTCTTGCCTTCAGTATCTGCTCCAGATTTGAACGCTTAGGATTAAAGAGAACAGAAGTAAAATTTCAGCTCAAACATGCCCACATACACATATGTACACTCACCCCACACATGCACATACTCAATGCGCTAAAGACATGACAGACTCAGCCACACATACACATATGTACACTCCACACACATACCTACACACACGCAGACACACATAAATACTGCGAACCATTCCTGAGAGGCGCCCACTTGACGAATTGAATATGAATAAAAGTATAGTATGGAGACTCCAGCGGGTCCACATGCTTTTCGAATTCGATAAGTAAAGTTGACAGGGTAAGGTTGATAGGTAAGACGACGCTTGTCACTGAAGTTACTACAAAGCAAAGTGAGCGGTATTCAAACATACAACGGATTCAATACTTAAATCATGGATCGGTAGGAAACGTTGAACTGCTTTTCAGTCATCAATAAGACTTCGCAAAGCAAGCATTAGAAAAGTGTTTACAACACAGTGAAACATCTGTTTGATTATATGGAAAAGTGATCCTATACGAGGTTGACACAGGGCGTCTTGTGTCAACCTCATAGAGGATCACTACAGGGAAGGGAGTGGGGCGCAAAAATGTCTCACCCATGCTTCGGCCGTTTCTTGAGTAGTCAACCTGTGAATTGAACATACTGTAGGCTTTTGTTGACGAAATATAAGAGATTTCTTCTCACGGGTTTTTTGATAACCATGACTATCTTTGAATTTCCAGTTTTGTATCTCTAATTCATAAAGCAGTAACTTAGTGTGTCGGTTTGCCCATCTCTCAGTCAGTAGAAGTTTATGTTTATTATTAAGGTCTACGGATCTCCTTCACTGAGTTCTCTCTCACTGAAGGATCCCCAGCCGGTTAGTGACGAGGCTACGTAGGGCGTCCCCAGGTGGCGGATAGGGGAATTAATCGCCGAACAAAAGTCACCGGTACTTGCCCAGAGACGCAGGTGGATTCAGGGGATGGACTCCTTGGTTCTGCTGTGCTGGGTCGATATACCCTCTGTTTCTCGCAGACGGTATATCGACCCAGGCATACGTGTGTGGAGAGTGTGGGTGCAT
>UZAF01017170.1:30700-45543 GCA_900617895.1 Haemonchus placei | reverse complement strand
CAGGGTATCTTCTTGTAGAGCTCGATGAGCTAAGTTCAACGGTACTGTTTTCTCCTCGATTAATTGACTTTGAAGCGATTTATAAAGTAAAGACGAAAAAGACGCGAACTCGCGGTATTCTCGTAAATTTTTGAGTTTTTACGGCGAGTACTGTATATACGTATCTCTACAGTTTTGGCAAGTGTCTTTGTAGACCACACCAGTAGCGCTACAGTTACCTTCACTGCCATCAGGGCAGACCACACAATTAGGTGTTGCATGTGCGATCATACATGCAAGTGCGGACTGTACGGCGCTTTAGATTGTTAGGAGAAATTTCGACGATACCAACAATGTTTTCAAGATCCGCTGTCTTAGCGAGGAAGGTCTTTCAGGGCGTGGGACGTTTTTCGAAAATGGTTTTTTGCATGGTATAGGGGCATGAGCACAGAGTACAGAACTATGGTCCATCTCAGCTAAATGGCCTTGTGAATGCCAAAAAAAGGAGGGAAAATGATTTTGTCAGGAATTGCCGTTTTAATCCACTGAGCGTCGTTTGTTTCATTCATGGCGTCGGCTGTCTGCACAGTAGAAGGCGCCAGTGAACTGCGCATTGAAAATAACGTGAATGGTAGCCAAAAAAGGGGGCCACATATTGAAACATGTTGAAGTGTGTGGGGAGGTTTCATATGCGCTCTCCACGGTTAAGTTGCTAACAGCGACGGATGGTTTGGTGGGTAGCGATGTGGAATTCGAGTCGGGACGGCCAGGCTGGGTTGATGATACGGCTCTCCAGGCCTTGCTGTTTGTGCATTTTATGCTGCCACCTCCAGATTGGCTCCATATTGCAGCGGGGCCAAAGCAAATGCCTTACCGATCATGGTCGTGACCAGGACCACCCATAACCTCTACGAGTCGTTAAAATTTGATGTGTGGCGCACTACCAGTCAAGGAGCTTACAGGCTTCACATTCCCAGGAGCTCCCCCTTCCCCTTCCCCCCCCCTCAACATCCTCACGTGGTTTTTTCATCAGTTCGGCTCTTTTGCATCCTTCTCATTCATTCAGTTGGTAAAATGTTGGTATGATATCATTTTGGTAGTCATGAAACTTAATATCATATCATCTGGTCTTCGAACATTCCTTGGACATTGCACAGCTCACACAATTCTTTGAACGATTTGGACAAAAATGGTCTGATTGTCATTTTATTCCGACCAAGTTCCTTCGAAACTGATGAAAAGCGCATCTAATATCGATGATTCCACTATTTTTTACCCTATCGTTGATCTCACGCCGTTGAATGGTTTTTGTCCACTGTTTTGGTTGGTCATCTCAATTTCCATCTCTCCTCACGATCATTATCTTCTGCTGTCACCTCGACTTCAGGATCATGTCCTGCCAGCCCTTTATAGCAAGATGCGGAGTTAACTCTTCATTTCACCCTTCAAACCCTTCATCTAGTCATTAATCTGGTAATCTGGCACTTGAATGATTTCCTTCGGGGGTGACAGCTTTTTATATCAAGTCCAATGCTCTATATCCTTCGGCAAGAAGACGAGTTGAAAGAGAACCTGATTCGTTTTCCCACAGAAGTCCGCGGTTGACGCCCAGTTGACTCAGGGGAATTGGGAGCTACGATGAATATAGGAATCCTGTTATCTTTGCATTGACGAACGAGGCTTCCAGCTTCCATCGAACAGGAACCATAATATAGGGGTTTGACCCCCATTACAACACTTACATAATGTGGAATGAAGGGACCCCTTTATACTTCTGGAGTGTGAAGCCTGGAAGCTCCTCCACTGATAGTCCGTCACCCGTCAAATTCTAACGACTTGTAGAAGTTATGGGTAGTCTGGTCACGACCGTGATCAGTAAGGCACTTGCTTTGGCCCCGGTGCAATATGGAGCCAATCTGGAGGTGGCAGCATAAGACGCAAAAACGGCAGAAACCATCAACCCCGCCTGGCTGTCCCAACTCGAAGTCCACATCGCTATTCACCACACCATCCGTCCCTGATAGCAACTTAACCGTGGAGAGCGCATATGAGACCTCCCTGCACTCTTCAACATGTTTCAACATGTGGCCCCCTTTTTTGGCTACCGTTCACGTTATTTTCAATGCGCAGTCCACTGGCGCCTTCTCCTGTGCAGACAGTCAGCGCTATGAATGAAACAAACGACGCTTAGTGGGTTAAAACGGTAGTTTCTGACACAATCATTTTCACTCCTTTTTTGGCCTCCAAAAGGCCATTTAGCGGAAACGAACCATAGTTCTATACTCAGTGCTCATGCCCCTATACCATGCAATAAACCATTTTTGAAAAGCGTCCCACGTCTTGAAAGACCTTCCTTGTCAGACACTTCCTTATGGGAGTGCTCACTTCATAGGAGTAAATTAAATCACCATTTGTCCTCTTTAATTCTTTACCTGTTCTGGCTTTTCGAAGTGGAGGAGGTTTGTGGTCATTAAGCTCAGCAATGTTTCGAGCTATGTTCACGTACTCTTTTCGTTCCTTCTTTCCAGAGCCAACTTCTGCAGCAGTTCAAAACATACTCCTTACCACTGCTCGCTTCGTTTCGTGAGGCTGTGCAGAACTGCAATAAACAATAATGTTTTTATTGCTGGACTTTCTATACCACTTCGTGGAATAGTCACCCTTAGCAATTCTTACTTGTCTACATCGCTCACGAGGGCCGGTTCGCTCATCAGGAAGGTAATTTCTATCCGCCTAGGACTGTATGATGATCAGATTAACCTCGGAGATATTGTGGGGTGGAGATGTTTGATCGGGTAATCTCATAAATTGATTCCATCCTTTTAAGCTCAGTCGAAGGTGGTTTTACCGAAACGTTAGCCATTAAGGTATTGTAAACCTCGTGTGGAGTTGTAAAAAAAAAGTTTTCCGAAAATATGCCGAGGTTCATCGGGAGCCGCACGTGGAGATTGATCCACATTTGCTAGTTGATCGTGATTCTGGGTGACCCATTAAAAAAAGAAAAGGAGGAGGACTTATAGAGGTTGTCGGTGGGACCAATAAAGCACAAATTCCATTGCAACCCCAACCTTGTCCAGAAATATCACTTTATTCTCAAGTTCAAAAAACAAGGTTCAGACAGTTGCTAGCTCACTCGAGTGAAAAAAAAACAAAAAAACCCTCGGTCAGCAAATAACGTTGTGGTTGTGAAAATTGATGGTGCCATCTCTCAGACAAAAAGTTGCTATAAAAACAGTAAAAAGACTGAAAGGAGATGTTTCCGAGGGATTCACTTGCAAAGGTCAGACTCGTGATTCTATCAGTTTCGGCGTGAACACTGACAAAGGCCGGTGCTCAAAGGGCGCACCGAAGGACATACTGAAGCATTTATCCGGCTTTGCTCCCTGAAACGGCCCCGGCAGGACGTAACTCCGGTCCAAAGAGCCAAGCTCGCACGAGAGTAGTGCCGACGCTAGGTGCTCGACTTCTTCAGTGAAAGGGATTTTCCCCTGCACTCCATATCTTATTTCACCTGACTCTTACGTATGATCTCTCCGTATGACTCTGAAAAAGGAGCAAGAATCAAGAACGGCTGGAAGTAATGAAGAAGGCTACCTGCGTGCAATATGTGAGATGTGCGGGGCAATTTCAGCCCTCTATCTACGCTCATGGAGGATATTTCGGAATGTGATTGTAGCATTTTGTAGCACATAAAGTTAGTGAACATGCACACGAATTCCATTGTCACTATCATCTGGGATGCCTTGAGTACAATGCCATGAATCGGCGCCCATAATTTTGGAGTACTTTGTGGAAAGTGCAATGGCTCACGAAAAAGTTACTATTGCTGTTAAAGCAGAAAGACGCTTATCGAAGGAGTCACGAGCAATGGCATAGCGCTGTTGGTTTCGTTGGGAGTGGCACGAAAATTGTTGAAGAGCAGTTTTTGAAGAGCATACTGATAGACGTGCTTAAACACTGATCTGGCATCTTTTCTGAAACAACGCCGACGCCAGCTACTACCCTTCATTAGCATAGAAGGACGGCCTTCCTACTCTCCAGCTCCCAACTCGCTTGACCTCTACGTATGGTAACTGAATAGGAGAGGACCTGTCGAGTATGCCATCCTTGTTTGCACTCCTCTAGAGCGAGACTCAAAAACGCCTATAAAGGACTGAGGAGTTATACTTGCATACAACATGCGAGAATTCTGAGACTGGTCTTTGGGTCTCTGTTCGTGCTAATTGGGGATATTTTGAAATTCGATTGTAGCATGTTGTTGCACATATTGTAGGCCAACGTGCATATACACTACATAGTCATTCTCATCTCAAGAGCTTCAATTACGTTGCTATGATTTGGCACCCACTATTCTGGGACACATTGCGTGTGTTGTTTTACTGCTATTTCGGTGGCACAGTGTGAGAAGGTCGACGGCGCTACTGGTTAAACACCGACGGTTAAATATCCTCAAAGAACCAGAAGCTGTTGAAAAAAAAAGCAATAAAATCCTACTCTCCAGCTAAAATCTGATCTATCTTATCTGGATTACAAAAGGATTATCTGTCTATCTTATCTGTCGTCCGAGATTCACAGTAAATAAAAGAACAAAGCCCCTGAAACTCAAACAATCCAGTCTGAGGGATGCTCCGCGCCGTCGACTCCCATTGGCTGCTTTCATAGTCCACAATTTGGCCCGCGAGCGAGGGAGCGATCGATTGAGCGAGGGAGCGGTCGAGCGATTGGGGAGGCGCTTGCCCGCGGTATCGACCAAGATTCACTTGCAAACAAGGGCCAAGCGCTGCCCTAATCGCTCGATCGCTCGCTCGACTGCTCTTTCGCTCGCGCGCCAAATCGTGGGCTACGAAAGCTGCCATTCAGGATCGTAGTGACATAATGAATGCGTGCGTGGCCTATAAAATAACTTGCGGTAGCCAGCCGATGATCAAATCAGTGATTTTGCCCTTCTAGACGAGTCTGGCACTAATCTACCGATACACCAGGAATGGAAGGCTCAGTTCGACCAGGCGGATGTCGAATCGGGACTCGAAGACCATGCATCTGTTATAGTGCTTCATCTGCTACTAAACTACCCCCGCCCTAGGAGGTACAATATTTTTTGAAAATGAGTACCTATGGCTTTTGCACAGTGGATCTAAGAAACAATTTAAGGTGGAAAACTATTGTGTTTTCATACAATTATGATTAATTGATGTGATGGCCTATTTAACTTCTCATTCTGAAGAAAAGTCTAATGTGGCATCAGTAATGGTTCTGAGTGAACGTGGAAAGGCTATAGGACAATAGGGATAGATAGTCAGGGGTCGACCAGCAGAACGGTAGATTAGAATGTGATCCACATAACTACCGTTGAAGTAGTTCATAATTCCACAACGAACAACAGTGATTGCCATAAAAGATGTTCCGTGCATGGGATGAAGTCAACATTCTGCAAGTTTCAATCTACTTGCATTCCCACCCTACTTTCTCTGAGGTAGCAATCTAAATCAATTCTTCACTTTGCTACCTGTCATAGAAGCTTTATCAACCGCCACAATTTTTATGCCACACCGAAGCTGATTTGAAATGGAAGGGAATCGTCGAATGTTCACCACTCAGGATGATTACAAAAAAATTGAAATGAGGAATTGCTTTAAACACTAATAAACAAGCTGCTTTTGCATATTTTCCTTGTTATGTGTTGCATATTTGACCAACTTTTGAGTAGGTACATTGCTACTCGGCTTACAACACAGCTGAAACACTTCACTGTTCTCAGCAGGATATGTCAAAGTCTATCATGGATGAAATCAAAAACAATTTCCTGCTCTCTAGCATATATTGCCGTACATGACTTTTAAATACTAAGAACGATTTTCCAATGTAAACGTAGGATTAAAGATGTTATAGCGTCCGCATTTAAGGCATCAGGAATTCGAAGAGTCGATCCTAAAATTGTGAGAATGAAGCCAATGAATTGAAAAAATTCAGAAATCATAAAATATCTGGATTTTTTGCACAAGTCGTGGCGAAGCGGATTAATCCGTCACAGACTACCGGATAGACAACGGATTAGTGGCAATATTGCGAATAGTTGCAAGCTCTGTACTCTGCACTGCAAACTTTCTTTTGGACTGAACATGCTACCATATCGTCAACATTTCCCTTTAGACGTTCATAGAATGGAAAAATAGTAGTTTGAGTATTTATTGCCCTCCGAGTCCTTTACATTGTGCATTGTGTCAAGCACAACCCGAGGGTAAACTAGAGCCAACAGCTCAATGTACAACGTTGACGCATGCGACCTAGAGCATCACTACGCAGCTTAAGAAGATGTGAAGAAGATAAGAGGGAGCGTGCAAGCGTACTCTGCTATCACTCCCTCTTTTGCTATTGACCGCGTAATTCAGGAATTCTCCGTGATAACTAAAATCACCTTGAGCACTAAGCTTGTATAAGGCCATAAAACTGAGATATAAGGATTTTCCACTCTACGATTCAAAAAAAGTCTTGGAAAACACGAAAATGTTTTCAATCTGCTTCCCTTTATAAACCCCGACTCGTAATTCTACGCCTACGAGACGCTACTGCAACCCTGGTTGCACTATGTGCTAATAAGAGGCACAGGTTAGCAAGGAAGGCGGTTTTTTGGACCGAATCCCAGGAGCAAGCAGAAGTAACTTTGCAGTGACAACCAGATGCCACTCACCCCATTGAAAACTCAAACTTCTCCCTTCAAAACGCGAGAGACACACGAGAGCGAAACCCTCCATTCAGCCAGATAGCCCACACTCGTTGAGTACGATATTAGCCCGCGGTCAATACAAGACATTCAAAAAACGAATCGTGACGGTCTGCGCAATTGTCGTATTTTGAACCCCACTAAAAGTCTTGCCGCTTCTGATATCCAAGGAATTGCGTGCGAGTATCCCTCTTCTCCGAACCAGAAATCCAAGCCTAATTTCAGTCATCCTCCTTTTACCGGCAACTTGCGATACAAATCTTATTTGAGGGGCACCTAATACTGGAATTCATACTTGCACTAAACACTTCATTGCGGTGACCTGTGCACCAGGTGAGGTAAACTAGGAATGCGCGTGAAGCCGTAGTGGTATAATGAAAATCACGGCATTAATGTACAATGAGGATATAACTTATATGCATACAAAGGTGTTGAAGCAAGGACAGCCTAGTGGTCAAAAGTGTTGGCTTATGTCTGTACTCAGAAGAACAACGTAAAATCCTTGCCGGGACAAAAACATGCTCTGCAAAGATTGCAAAGATGGTGTCGGCGTTAGACCCGAGTTGGAGGAAAATCCTCGTCACAACAAAATAGTTGAAACCACAAAAGGAGTCAGGTATATCGCCAATAGAAAGTAGAGCACAGAACATCCACTCATATCTTATGGACATTATGTCGGGCTGCAGAGGACTGAACGATTTTGGTTAGAGAAGTTAGTTCAGGTGAGAACTCTGGAAGTCCCGTGAAGTTGCTGATCTGACGAGGCACAGGAATATCCAATTTCTACACGTTCAGGCAGCACTTTGGTAAGGAGCAGAGGCCACAGAAACGAGAGTGATGTCAGGATCTTCCTCAGCTAAAAGGATACCAAGTGAAATGGCGCGGTCATTGCAGTAGCGAAGTCCCTCAAGGACTCTATTTTCACTCTCTGCAAAATCAGCAGCCGAACCATTACTGTGAGGATAGAAAGGGAAAAGGGTTATGAAAGTTTCGGAGCGTTGATAATCTCCTCGTTTGAGGGATGCGCTACGCATCTGATTTCTATTCAGAATCGTAGTGGCGATTGGATGCGGGTGTGGCTTTTACAATAACTTGCGTTGGCCAGCCCATGTACAAGTCAGTACCTTTACCCTCCCAGAGAAGTCCGGTACTAAATTATCGACCCACAAGGGGCTCGGTCGGCCAAGGCGGCTGTCGATCCGGGGTCAAAAACCATGACCATGAGGTTGTGATAGTGCGTCACTTGGCAGTACACTGCCTTCGACCATACAATCATGAAAAAGTCATATATCATAACAAAATATTTTGGTTGAACTGCGCGTTCTGATACTGCGAGTATTAACAAGATAAAAGAAATAATAAACAGTAATAAGATAGAGGCGCTCGCGAATGTGTTGTCTATTATGGACAGCTCAATTGCACAGCTGAATTGCCGCACAAACGATCGGCAAACCTCTAGTATTGCACGGTATCTCTGTCCTTGCTTGCCACTAGTTGAACCCCGTAGTATTTGTAAAAAAATCGATCATTTGGGTGCTTCCACAGGTCAAAACCATCCTGATTTAGTACTCGTGACTGAGACATGGCTCACTTCGAGCATTCATGCTTCCGAGATATAAGCTGCTTTCCCGTACTTGCTGTCCCTTTGAATCGTGAAGAAGACGGAAGAGTAGGGGCATGCTGTTCAGGTCTAGACCTCTTCTGTCACTCTGCTGAACTGAGGTCGTCCACTAAAGCTGACGTTCTCTGTCTAAAATTTTTCTGCCCTGGGAATGGTTGACGAATCCGGTTTATTCTCGTCTACCGCCCACCAAACTCAAACGGAAGTGAGGATGAAAAGTTGATTGAACTGCTCCGTGAAACTATCTTGACTAAGTTCGACAGTGTGGTTCTAGGGGATTACGACCTAGCAATAGACAGGGTAAACCTGCGTACACGCAACTCGAACTGCAAATGCTTCTTTTGAAGTTTTCAATGAAGTGGATTCGGTGCATCATGTCTTTGTACCAACCCATGGCAATAACATCATTGATCTAATCTTATTCGCCGTTTCCAATGTATGTAACATCTCGATAGCAACGCCAGTGACAAACTCTAACCATTCCTTCATTGATTTCAACATGATGGAAGAACTTGGAGAAGAACTACACCCCATTTCCTGTTTTCTTGAGCGTTGATCATAATGTTCTCGTCGAGTACTTTTTTAACACTGAGGTGTGCTATTCGATAAGCACGCATCCGTTGATGATGTTTATCGGAGGTACTGCAGGGTGGTTTACGACGCTCTTGCAAAATGCGTCCCGATGGAGTTCCCTATGCTTTGTAAAATCCAATACCAACCACGTACCAGGAACCTGTTGATTCAGAAATTAAGATTATTGCGAGAATTAGACGCTCCGCTGACTTCCCCTTTCTATGGAAAAGTGTGCTATGACATAGACAGTCATTTAGAGAAGTTTTTAGCTGCTTTCGAACAACGCCTCGGGAATCTCTATGGAACGCCTCCACCTCTACCTTCGTGGCAAACTCAAGTTGAAGTATATTGTGTTTATTGTTTTCTAGAACTCTTCACGAGGTTTCTAAATAAGCTTTATTAGGCTGACGTTTCGGCGGGGTCGCCTTCTTCAGAGCCTGAAAGGATCATTACAATTTGTGACTATCCGACCAAACTGCGGCCTTATATAAAGTTGGCTTTTCCGCAGCGACTTTGAATGAAGACCTACCCCAGCTGACACTAGTCGATTGTTATCGTTGGTTACTGGGTGGTTTCGAGGAATCCAAAAGCTACGATGAGTGGTTCTCTTTTAATCACCTGCGTGCTCTGGGGGTCTCGAACTTTAGTAGGGCAGTGGAGGCGTTTGGTCGGATAGTCACAAATTGTAATGATCCTTTCAGGCTCTGAAGAAGGCGACCCCGCCGAAACGTCAGCCTAATAAAAATTATTTAAAAACCTCGTGAAGAGTTCTAGAAAACAACAAACACAGTATACGACTATGCCGAGGTTCATAGAAAACCGTGCTTGGAAGTTGATTCAAATTGAAGTCATACTTGCCTATCTTAGAAGATCAGACTGACACTAGCTCCAAAGTGATCATGCTCAAGCAGAACCTCCTGGGAGGTATTTTGCTATTGTTCCCTTGGCACCTTACATCTGCGAGCCACTTGAAGTACTGCTCAATTAATGTTCAAAGCAATATTCCAGATATCACCTTCACAGCGCTGACATCCTCTCTAACTTTTAGCATGATCTGATAAATTTTATCTAATTCCCGTCGAGCAACATGGTTTTCTTCCTAGGGCTTCTACCTGTACTAATCTCTTTGCACATGATACAATGACTGTCGGGTAGTCAACAAGGTAAGTCAGTGGATGCTATCTATCTGAGGTTATCTGAGAGTATGTATTGGGCTTTCAAACTAGCCAGCGAAAAATTAGAAGGATTTAATCTACACTATGCCCCTATCCACTCGAAGAACCACCCGTTATTATTCAATAATCTCTTTACTCGTTCAGCCAGGTGGTTCAAACCTCTGTCGCCTCATGTACTTCATTGCCAACTAGTAAGATATTCAATAGTAGACCAAGCAAACTCGACCTCTTGAGCACATTAGGTAATCCAGAATATATCCAAGCTTTATTTTCCTTTTCGTCGTTTTAGTTACCTCTAGCGACTGCGGTTCTACTGATCCTACATGTATATCTCTCGAGCTACTAATCAGGATCGATTCTCAATAGCGCTCTATTTTGAACATTTTTTGTTTGTAGCAGCTTTCATCTTTCCAAATATATTTCTCAGGTTCGAATCGTACTGCTTCTATTTTTTTATTCTACTCCTTCTATTTTTCGTCTCTCTCCTGAGCAAGAAGCCGGTTGAGTGTTGTAGGCTTTCGATGATGCTGCGGCCTTCATCTACATGTGTTTCAGTTACTTGAGGAGCCGTAAAACGATGAATCCTCCGGCTCAGGGCCCTTCTTGGGCTACTCGCCTTTGTTTTCCTGATGCATTGGTCGTAGGGCCGAGATGTCAACAAGCCCCAGGGCTGCGCCCTCTATGTGTCTTTATACCGTAAATCAGAACCTTGTTAGATATCTTCTTCACAGAGGAGAGCAGCTTACATTAACACCTAAAGGAGGTCCCGTGTGATCCTGATGATATCCCTTCATGCGATATCCTTGCACTGTTTTCTTCGTTTCACTTTTTCACAGTGAGATGTTTCACCCTTAACCTCAGGCTCTGCCTTTAGGCTTCCTCCTTTTTCTTCTTTCAGAGCTTTTTCTTCTTTTTTGTTATCATAGGAATTGCTTCAGAGCCAACATAGGAATTGCTTCAAACCATGCTTTTATTTCGTTTGGCACACCCTTGGGTGTATTCAATTAAACAATGTACAATAAATAGTGAAAAGGATATGAGTATTTGAGGAGAACAGTATGGTGATGGCAAGTAGCGCGTTATCACACATGCAGGTGGGGATGAAATAGTGGCAAGTGGCGCACTATCACTTGTCGAACTCCTTATCGATAATAAAAACAAGCAGCACTAATACAAGCAAGCCTCAAGACTTTATCTCATGAGGAGTGCTGGACAATAATATCCGAGCGCGCACCGCAAGTCGGTTGCTCCGACTACGAATATAGTGAGCATTTTCTGACTCTTGACGATCAGTTACAAAGAGGGCTTCTTCACCACAGACGGGCCCGTCGGCAGTGACTGAAAGGCTCCTATAGAAAGTTACACGGAGGAGCAGTTAATGAAAGGCTCTCATAGAAAATTACACACAGGCGGAGGAAACGGAGTCAGAAATGAAGAAGAAGAGAGCGTCCTCGAAATATTCACAGCTCTGGAACTGGCAGACTGTAGCACGTTCTTTGCGAGAAGGGGGACTTGAAAGATAACCTACAACAGTGAAGGGAGAGGTAATCAACCATGTGCTTGTAAGAAGAACATTCTTCAAAACCGTGAAAGATATCAAGGCACTGTCCTGCGAAGAATTGATTCTGCACAGGCCTACTCTTGCTGGCACAGCCATCCAAAAAATAAAGGTGAAAAGGGAAAAAGAATCTAGTGGTGGAAGCTGCACCAAGCAGAGAGGCAGACCACCTTAAGCAGAGTAGACCGTGATTGGTCTCTCAAACCCAGTATCGATCCAGCAGACCTGGAGCAGCGCTGCGAAAGTCATTCTGCGGTGCGCGAGTATAATGCTGTGAGAGAACGAGGTGGATTCCGAGGAAACAGAAAACGTGGTTCTGAAACATGAAGTTGAGCGAGTAGTGGGCAAAAGAAGGCTCTCACAGGCTTCGGTGAAAGACCAGATATCCAGAAAGCCACGATACCTGCAGGAACCGTAAGGAGCCTGCCAAGACTGCTGAAGCAAGAGCAAAAAAATATGGAATTTGACGTCTGTTGAAAAATCTCAAGTGTTGAGGAGGAATAATTGTTTTCAGGTCGCCGAAGCCCGTCATCGAGCCACTTGAGACATGAGAGTAGTCATATCCGTGAAGAAAAGGTGCCATCTTGAGTGAGCCAGCTGAGGTAATCGACAGACAGAAGAAAATATTTCTTTGTCAGACTCTTAGGCGAGGAATATAAGAACAGCCCTTGTTCAAAAATGACAGCTGGTCTCATTGCAGTGTGGGCAGAAAGAGAGGTTCGACGAGCAATAATAAAATGAAAGTAGAAAAGTGATTAGTTCAGATGCGGTACCGATTGAGGCATGGAAGGCATTCGCCATGAAGCTATACGAGCGACTAGGTAGGTACGAAGCTACTCAAGACAGAGGAAGCGGGTCCCGTTTTTTCGGGTACAGTTCCTCCAGTCTTCATGCTCCTGAGATCTACAACAGATGCCATCTTTATAGCTAGAGAGAAAAGTAATGCAGAGAAGTAATGCAGTAGCAGAGCATGTAGAGAAGTAATGCATAGTATTGCAGAGGAGTATTGGACCGTCTTAAGCTAGGAGTCCTTCGGGGACGAAACTCTGGGAAACCTGATCTCTCTGCTTAGAGACATGTATACAATCAGTCTGGAATAACTGTGATATAATAACTCTCCACGGTCTAACAAAGGCAATAGACATTATTGTTGGAATGACCCAAGGGTCAGTTCTGAGCCCGTTCCAACTCCTACTTACAATAGACATCATCAGAAGAGTACTCACAGACGGACCGCTAGAGACTATCTTCTCATAATGATGCTATGCTCTGTTAACGAAGAGCAGAGAAGAATTTAAGGACGAGTTGTAGAAATGGCAGACAGTGCTGGCAGAGAACCGACTCCGAAACGTGGAGAAGACCGAGTTTCCCAGCCTCGAGGAGTGCAGAGTGCCAGTCGTGAATCTTCTTGGAGAGGAGCTATCGAAGAGGATTCCCTATACACGGGGAGTGACTTGGCTGCTAAGGGTTCCGTGGCGAAGCCGTGAAGGCCCGAATAACCGGGGCATGGATGTAATGGAGGGTCACAGGATCACGTCCTGAGAAAGGCAATGGGTTCCGAACGGAAGGAAACCACGACCACGTGGAGCCTCAAGTAAGAGATCGAGGGCGTGTTCAAGAAGATCTCTCCGGAGCCATGGTATTGACAGAAGATGCCGCAGCTTGAAGGAAGTGGCGAATACTGCTGGGAACAGTGGACCCTGCGACTGAGCGAGATTAATGGTAGGGAGAAGAAGACGACATGCAAGGGTACCATCATCTAACCCACCAATTTATGATGTGCGACCGTCCGATTGAAATGCTCCAATACGTATAAAAACAGATGGGTGAATCAGGTCAATCAATCAAAAATCAAAAACTGCTAGGATAGATGGTTGGTAAGTGAGCGAGTAAGCAAGTTAGCTAGCCAATTATTATAATACGCTAGTTATGCCATTTTCTTAGATGTTTTCCTATTTCCTCGAATAGGGCGGAGGTGGTGTGGTGGTAAGTGGCGCACCATGCTCGCATGGTTCGGGCATTGGATCAAGTTGGCAAACTTTCCATTTTTCCGAGGTCGGGTTATTGGTACCAAACTCGTCTAGGAGGAAAAGCTTTCAGTTTGAACACTGGCTGGTCACAGCAAGCCATTGTTTAAACCACATAAACATTGCGGTTTACTGTTTTAACAACGCCAGTACAATTCTGAATGGAAGCCGAATGCCGGGCGCACCCCAAAAAACGGGATAAATTAACGCCCGAGACTTTTTTAACCGTTACTTATAAGCAATTGTTACAATATTCAGTTGGTTAGTTTGATGGTAGTTTTTCACAGATCAAATTATTGATTGGATAATTAGTTAATTAGATGGGCTACTCATTTACCGGAACATTAAGAAATTGTTACTGGAACAACACAACTTTGGCTGTTCCGCTATTATATGGATTTCAGGGAAAGCTGGGAGGTTGATGATTCATCGACCTGAACTAGTCTTATATAGTGAAAAGGTTACTAAATTGCGATTTATAGCAGCAGCAAATTAACTATAAAATAATTATAATAATAATTAATCAATAATCAATAATTACTTAACTGTAATTTTTTTTTGGAGGCGTGCCTCTCACACATAATAAATTCCCTGTCAAGTGCCCATGAACTTGATACTGTAGATTCTGGCTGCCTCATCAATATGCCGGTCAATTTTTGGACAAGCTTTTCTAACGTCACGTATCCAATTTTCGCATAGCGCAATGTACTAGTATGAGTTCATGTAATCCCATACCTTAGCCATGTTTCGGCAAATTTGAGTGCAATAAGGGTGAGCAGGACTCGATGAACGGCTGGCGAGATCAACCGACTCGAAATATCTTTAGTTTGGGTAGCAATCGATTTCAAGCATTCTCGTCCAAGGATGAGCGGCAATTTGAACTTCAGAATTCAGCGATTTTCTAGAAATGATGTGCATAAGCATATACAGTGTGTTTCAAAAGTATGTGCACACCCAACATTTTGTTTTTTTGAGGATACCATTGCTTCCTGTAACCTGTGACCTTCACCATTCAATTCCTTGTGTACGATAACCTACGAACACTTTCCCTGAGAAAACATCGTAGCTGCTAACACAATTTTTTACTAAGGAAATTTTTTTTGTTTCAAAAGTATGTACACACTTAGCAAAAAACAAAAATATAACCGAGATCAGAAATCAATAGGGCCCCCTGAATTTCTGTAAAGGT
>UZAF01017170.1:0-18303 GCA_900617895.1 Haemonchus placei | reverse complement strand
CCAAAGCAAATTCTGAACAGGTCATCTTCGGGGACCAATGAGCCCCTACAAGCACTAAAGCTTGCACCCCATGTGCATGCAATCACTTTTTGGATGGAGCTCAAGTGCATGGTGCAATCCAAAATAAAGCATTTTCAACATTTTAGGGTATCATCTTGTAGAGCTCAATGAGCTGTGTTCAACGGTTTTTTTTTCCTCGATTAATTTACATTGAAGCGATTTGTAAAGTAAAGACGAAAAAGACACGAACTCGCGGTATTCTCGTAAATTTTTGAGTTCTTACGGCGAGTACTATAGTTTCCTTTTCATTGCTGCGACGTGCCTGCTGCGAGGAACGTCACGTGTGTCATGCGGCATGATCATCAATGGTGTCTTATTCTACCCTTGTTGTTCACATAGAGTTAAACGTAATGCTGATGGAACCGAAGCAGTTCAGTAACTTTGCTATGAATTTTTCCAAGTTTTAGTTTCCGGGAGTTAATGCAACTAGCCTAGCGCGTTTGGCCACTTGGTCGTGTAAGCCACAGATTAGGAGCTTAAAACTATTTTAAGGTCCTGAAGACGGACGAAACGTTGACCAATAAAGCGGGTCAGCCATAACAAACCTGTATGGCAGAGGAGTATTGAACATTATGTGAAATGCGCAATTTTGAAGAAGACTGAACGTGGAAATTGTTAGGCGATGTAAAGCAGCACCTGTTCAGTTTAGTAAGTGAAGCTCTTGCTCTCCGACAGAACATTGTACTTACCCGTCAATTGCTACAGTCCCTGCAGCGATGCGAGTCAACCGCCGTCTCCTCAAAATTCATCACGAATAAGAAGTTGGGATCAAATGTAGCTTGAGTGAAGAGCACCTTAAGATCGTCAAAACTTACCATAGTCTCCTAGGCGTTGCTATCAAACAAGAGCAACATACATATATTGTAAACTGCTGTGAAGAGAAGTAACACTAAATTGAAGCTCCGCATCTCCCTATCCAGGAGAGGACCACGAACTGTTCTCCCTTGTCGTTTACGGGAAGGCAGTTTTCACCGTCTGTTACACGTCTCCGTATCTCTCGCAACCCTTCTCACTGTGCATTTGTAACGTTTGAAAACCTCTCACGTATATGTCTTTAAAGGCACTGTTCACGAAAAAATGGTTTCGGAGATTTGCACATGGTTTGAATTCGCCCCCCCCCCCTCTACCATTTGTGCAGGAATGGGGTCGGAAATGGTCTGGATAGGGCACAATAAGGGGCAGGAGAGTGAGCCACGGTCGCCCTCCGCCCCTCGCTAGGCTGACTACGAAATCTAATTGCCATTCACCACTTTCGCATTGGAGCGAAGTTGGTGAAAAATCGATAAGGTGGTTGGCAAATTGCCAGAGTCTGCCAGTCAGATTGTCAGGCAAATTGGGTGTGTTGTCTGCTATGTGATTCAATTAGTGCAGTGTACTCACAATCCAGTAAAACTCTGACGCTGAAGACATTTACAAATCGTTCACTTTTGAAGGCAGATTCTGCACAATTATCAAAATTAAGCCATTTTCCGAGAAATACC
This sequence comes from Haemonchus placei, assembly GCA_900617895.1. NCBI lineage: Eukaryota > Metazoa > Nematoda > Chromadorea > Rhabditida > Trichostrongylidae > Haemonchus > Haemonchus placei. The sequence goes on along the minus strand of UZAF01017170.1, from coordinate 16,762 downwards.
ACGTCTCTTTTTTCGAATCAGGGAAGCTTTCCTTATGTTGCTTCAAATTGTAGTTTGAAAGTGTGATTCAATGAGTGCAGTGTACTCACAATCCAGTGTAACTCTGAATACTCATAAGTCCCACAAACCGTCCTATTCAGAAGGTTGATCTTGAACAATTTCCGGAACCAGACATTTTTCCGAGAAAGACCACGTCCCTCTTTCCGAAAGAGAAAATATTTCCTCAAGTTGCATCGAACTGTAGTTTGAAAGTGTGATTCAATTAGTGCAGTGAACTCACAATCCAGTATATCTCTGATGCCGAAGAGATTCACAAACGTCCACTTTCGAAGGCAGATCCGTCCAAGAAAAACCCGTTTACTACTAAGGGTTTGATTAAACAGTTCAGAAATCGGTAACCTATCTTCTGTACTTCTGGGATGAGTCACCAGTAATTCACAAGACCTTTCTAGATGTCAATAGGCAGGGCTTAACACATTGACGACAGCGTGGCCTGCCGGCGGCGGTCGCCAATGGGTTAATCATTACCAGAAATCGTTTCGGGGAATTTTTACGAGCTTTGCATTTGGAAATGCTAATGACGACCGTCTTTTCTAAATAACGCATTTTTTGAAATTGTTCAACGAGGAATCATGAAAAAATGAAAATTTACCAAGGTGATGTACTCCTTCAAAAAAAAAACCTTCACAATCGCAAAATCATAAGATTTTCTAGGACCACGCTGTATGTAGTTTCATTTAGGCCTGATGTAATGTTCTGAGAAGAAGAATTGAAAGAAAGTAGAAAGTTAGATGAATGAAACAAAAAACACAACTGCAGTCCACATGTGGACTGCATGGTCGTTAATGGGTTAAACTACGCAGACGTCCGAAATGTCGCTCGATAAGAATGAATCCCGAGCATTTTTTCCTAGGTTCTGACGAAGGTGACAAGGCCAAAGCGTCAGCCAATTAAATTCTCCACCCTTTTGGCCGGTGATCCACAAAACATCTAATACGTCCATATACATGCCACCATGAGTCACCGAGACCCAGTCTATTCTGGTTTTCAATCTCTTTGGCGCAGATCCATACCTAAGTGTTAGGTTCTTGATAAGGACGATATTTCGATCAAGTCAAGTTCATACGTGAGCTACGAGTACCTGCTTGTTATGGAACACTAAGCAGATAGACGCATTATAATAAACACAGAAAGTCGAAGCCAGAAATTTTGAGATTCAAGCAGCCCGCCCGAGCTCATCGAGTAGGGCATATTCAGTGATGTTTAGTTCAAAGGCACAGTTCACGATAAGAATAGTTTCTGAGTGTCCCCCCAGGAATACTAAGTGGCCTTTAAGGGTAACAGGAAGGCAGGAAGGATGCTGTCGAGGCCCAAAACTCTACAGCTAGAGCATAGAAGGAGCCCCACTACCGAATCGCCCAGACTTCACGCCTCTCGTTCGATATCACTTTAGACGAGTGTCGAGGCCATACAGATTGCAATGTTCGCTCTAGGACCCACACACAATCAGCTCATCAAGGAGTAATGAGGAGATGTTTTTTCCCGTTCTTTTACTCTCTGTCATTCTTTCTGCTGCTGCGATCCCCAATTCAATTTTCTACCACAAAAGGCTAATAAGGTGGGCTACTTTTCCTCTTATTAGAGCTTTTGGTTAGCTTTCGGCATATGCCTTCTTCAGACTATGTTGACAACGGGTTCGAATGAAGCTCAGAGATAGCAGCATTTCGAAATAGGGTTTAATGCTAAATTGTGCTCATCAGTGAATAAATTTTTGCTCACCGTAGTCAGCTATTCGCACCAGGACCCACACGTATGCAATGACATACGTTGTTCAGCTCGTCCGAACGCCCATACTTCATTTTTCTGGTCTTATTCTCGTTCAGCCCCCTTTTCAACGATTTTTCAAAGCCTCTTCTCACTTTAGACACCGATTCACGCGGTTTCTTCGCTTTCGCTTTTACTATTTCCCATCTTCCTTCTTCGTCATAATTTGGATTACCCAGAATTATCGTGACCTGCGCCTTTAGGAACTTTTAGAAGACATTTGTTGATAGTCAAGCAGCCCTTGTCTTTCGATGCATGCGGCGCCCGTCTGCTCCTAACTTGAAACTAACCCGTTACACTTAGAGGGTAATTATTGGTTGGCGCTACAGTGGTATCCAAATTCATGTTCCACTCTTCTTTTCACAGAATGAGCTTTCACTTCAACGCCTAAAACGAGTTCGTCAAATACGATTGAGTTGCCAAAGTGGCAAAATGTTGATGTCTCACCTTCGCTAAAACACATGAACTATAACTTTACAATCCCGTAAGCAGATCGGCCATTTCCTAGTGCACCGTTAAAAACTTTTTAGCCGTCTCTACGTGCATGCCTCCAGCTCGCATTCATGAAAAGAAATTGGGGGTAGTTGTTCATTTACCACACATGTTATTTACCCGCTCTTCTGCACTTTAGCCGTTTCTGGTAGCATTTTTAGGACAGGAATAATGAATTTGAGCAATTTAACAAAAAGTGTAAAAGCATCCATGACATACAAATCGCAGCGAAGATTGGACATTTGAGAGGTCTTATGTCTAGAAATTGCTGAAAGTTTAGTGGAAAAGTACATTTTCTTCCCACTCTTATGACTCAGCAGAAACTTTTGCATCGCGACTTTGATGCATTAAAGAGCTCTAACTCTTTCTTTTGAACCATGACTTTTCAGATGTCCGCCCCTCTGAAGACCCCTCCAGAGCTTCAATCAGGAACTCAACATCGTCACGTTTATTTGGCATTGTACGTTAGCGAAGGTGAATTTGGGCTACACTTCGAAAAGCACAGCAAAAAAGCGAGTCTGAAAATATAGCAAAGTATAATGTTGATCATTGTTTATTAACACAAAATCCGAAATGTCATAACAGTTAGAGTAAGTGTCTGCCTCTGTCCTTCACATCAAATAAGATGAAGTGAAACGCTCAGCAGGAAAACGTTTGTCTAGCGAATTCGCAAGCTTCTTGTTATCATTTGAGACCATATCCAGATCACTTCGAAGGCGGTACAACTGTTGAGCGGACTGTTGTTGCCTCACAACTTCTATCTGAAATGTTCCATCGACACCAACTCCAAGGTGAAAAAAATGAGAAAAAGCCCGACTACCACTAAACATGGCAGAGCCGTTTCGACACTCAACGGCGTTTAGAGCAGTGCGAGAAATCCTAGAATTTTTTTCTCAAAAACCTCGATAGTAGCCGGAACTATCGAAAATTTTCAATTTGCCCATTCCTCTTGAACTACTTCTAAACTTACCACGTTTGCCATGCCTGAAATGAAAACAGTTGGTTCGACTATGGATATTTGCCCTGCTATGTACTTCTTATCACGCTGACCTCCCAAACCTCTTAACCTCACAAACTACCGCACCATTCGTTCAAAAAGCATGAAATTACTGAAAATCACTTTTAAGTTTCGAAACAAAACCGCCTTCAAATTTTCATCGCTGCTGCTTTCCTTAATAACCTTCAACAGCCCTGAGATCAAAGCGATTATACAGAGCACGCCATAATTATGGTAACAACCTTACAGGAGTCCGCAATTTCCTTGCCTTGCCCACAGGATACTTCCAAATCTGCACCTTCCTTCAGGTTTATGATATACCTTAGCTCACATTTCTGCTTTGGTGCTAGGAATCCGTCACCTTCCAAACAATGGTTAAACCGATCATCCAGTAACCGCTCCGTCTCTGCGCGCTCTTGGTAAGCCATATTCCCGGATCGCTCGTTGTTCCGACGTTTTTTACATGACAGTTTCTCTAGTCGCTCAGCGTGGGCAGGTCAACGACGAGCCTTAAGACGTTTGTCCTGTCTCATTTTACATCTTTTTCCCGAATATAATTTCTTGAAAGTGATAACGTTAGGAACCTATAGAAACAAGAGAAAAATGTTTGTCGAATTGTATGTATAACTTCAATGAGAACCTTCTTCTCCACGTAACTCAAAATCTATCCAGATAGGTGAGGGAAGCCTTCTAAGCTTTTTGGCTAGAAGAAAATCGAGAGGAGGCGCAAATGCCGTATCCTTCTTGCACGCGCCACGCGCTTCGATAAACTTTTTTCTGCCAAGTAGCTTTTGAGCTGGAAGAAATGTTCAGATCCCAAAGAGTGCATGTGTTTTATAACTACGAGTGGGGAGGAAGTTGAGGAAGGGCAGATCGTTCCTTGTTGTTATCTTCCCCTTCTATGATGGCTGGGCTGGAATTTGTCTATCAGAACGAGATCGCCCATTTTTGTCAAGAAGCGTATTAAAACTAATCAGAATATCTCCATAAGGGTCATTTCTGAGGTGCTGCTGAGTGTAAAAGATTATTTCAAGGATGAGGCTTGGAAACGAAGAGCGGAGCCAAGGTAATGTTCGCGATTTAATCCCTATTTCCAAACGGCGTGTAAATCTGTAGGACAGCAATTTACTAATAGCCACTCGGACCGTCCGGCTAACGCCAGGCTTCCCTCCTTCTTATTAGTTTGCCCGGCTACGCCGGGCGCTCCTCTTTTCTGTGAGAAATTTGGGCACTATTTACCCTTCACTGCCCCACTTTTTCGAGAATGGGCTCGATTTCTATCGAATTTTTTCCAAGAAGATGAAACCGACTAGAAACTTGCCTAAAGGGGTAGTTTGACCCGTGGAACACGAACATCGCATTTATTGTGGCCATGAAAATGCCTGTAAATATGATATCCATGTTTTAACACACTACTTAGGAGCAAGTTTTTAGCAAGATTGGTGACCCAGCGCCAACTGGCGCCGGCGCCAAGCAGTCTCATGACAAATGGATGAGATATTCGCGTTCTGCGGGTCAAATTACCACTCTAGGCAAGTTTCTACTCGGTTTCGTCTTCTTGAAAAAAATTCGATGGGAATCCGGCCCATTCTCGATTATGTGGGGCAGCAAAGGGTAAATAGTGCNAAGAAGATGAAACCGACTAGAAACTTGCCTAAAGGGGTAGTTTGACCCGTGGAACACGAACATCGCATTTATTGTGGCCATGAAAATGCCTGTAAATATGATATCCATGTTTTAACACACTACTTAGGAGCAAGTTTTCAGCAAGATTGGTGACCCAGCGCCAACTTGCGCCGGCGCCAAGCAGTCTCATGACAAATGGATGAGATATTCGCGTTCTGCGGGTCAAATTACCACTCTAGGCAAGTTTCTACTCGGTTTCGTCTTCTTGAAAAAAATTCGATGGGAATCCGGCCCATTCTCGATTATGTGGGGCAGCAAAGGGTAAATAGTGCCGAAATTTGTTATGCGTAAATAACACTATGGATTCTTCTTTTTCTTTGGAAGCTCTACACCCTCAGAATTAGCTCCGAAATGGAAGCGATTCTTTCTGTAAGCTATCTTCGCTCGAATAGAACATCGCATAATATCACAAAGGCGATTATTCAGAGAAAAAAGTATTCAGAGACTCCATCGCGGCTGAGTCTACTATGTATGTTAGCCACCATCAATGTTCCCAGCCAACTCCTTATGCCTCCAAATTTCAACGGTCTGGGTCCGAACCAACAGTATTTGTTCACCCTCCGCCCTTTGGGGCGGAGTTTAGTCCTGCAACCTATCACCAATGTACCTATCCCACCTAATTTCTCTGCGAGCCCCGCCCCCTAAGGGCGGAGTCCGGCCCTGCCACTCACCATAAATGTTCACATCCTGCCGCCTGTACTCCTACCAAATTTGAGCAATCTAGGTCCACGGGACAGGAGTTATGACTTCTCGCTCGAACATTTATTTCGCACAAACCCCGCCCTCTGTGGGCGGGGTCTGGTCCTTCCCCTCCCCCCCACCATAAGTGTTCCCATTCTGCAGCCTGTATTTCTACCAAGTTTGAGCGCTTTAGGTCCATGGGGCCGCAGTTATGAATTTCTGGTCAAATACACACACATACACACATACACATACATACACACATACACACACATACACACATACACATACACACACACACATAAACATACACACACGTACACACATAGACACACACATACATACACACACATACACACACACATACATACACATACACACGGCTACACACATACACACATACACACATACACACATACACACATACACATACACACATACACACATACACACACGCACACAGACATACAGAGAGACACACACAGAGACAAACCAACAGACACACTTAGAGCGTTATATATATAGTAGGATTGGTCGTTGGGAATAGTTCATGCTGGAAAGGGAAACCTGCGCCTCAAAACACATCACTGTTATTGTTTCTAAGAATTTCTCGAAAAAGCTCGTACTGGAGTTCCTCAAGCAACCCTGCGTGCCGCTGTCGAGGCGTAGCCGAAGCATATTCAAGCTAAAATTAGTAGAGAAGACATTTATATCAAATGACCGCGCCTTCATTTTGTTGTTGCACAGTAATGTTCCACATGTTCTCCATGTATCAATATGAATCGCTGTTTCTGTACAAGACATTTTGTTACCATCATTGTAGCGCACCCTATGAAGATATTTTTGCGATTAAAGGTTACACATAGCAGAACTTTCAAAACTTCTCACAATGAGATTCATATACACCTGTGCTTATATAATTCAACATTCTGCAACAATGACTACAATTACGATTCAAAATATCCCATGAGCACGGATATAGGCCCGAACTCTGTTACCGAAGTTCCCGCATGTTGCACGCAGGTCCTCCTCCGTTCCTTCTCAGCCGTTCTTGAGTCTAGCTTTCAAGGGGAATTTTGAACTTGAGATTTTAAAGTAACTAAAGATTGACGAGCAGGATGGCCATTCCTCGGTTGCAATGAAATCGGGAGATGGGCACGTGCGCGGCACGTGGCATCGTCCCTGGACGTGATTGGTTCCTTTGGCTTAAGTGCTTTCCTGCTAAAAGTACCAAGGCTGTTATATGAAGCAGAATCGGGTCGAGTCGGAACATTGTCAGCATGTCCTTTAAAAACACGTCCTCGTCAATTCTCACGCCTAAGCCGACGAAATCAAGCGCGTCTCAACATAGCTCGTGGCTTCCTACCCAAACCCTCATGATGCCTCGGGGCGATTTAACCCATTGACGACCGCGTGGCCCGTATACGGACCACACCATATCGTGCTCCTGAGACCGCGTGGCTGGTATACGGGCCACAGTGGTATTTTTCATGTAAAACATTCACTTTCAATTTTTTTGACGCTTTCGAGTATAAAGCAGGATTATGACCCTCTATAGAATCTTGAGGCGCAGTGGTCCGAGTATCATTAACTTCCGCCTATAGTAATGACAGAAAACAAAAGTATCTCTGAGGGCAGCGATAAAGGAGCAAGACCAAAGTTTATAAACTAATAAGTTACATGCACTTCTTATGATAACTCAGAAAACATTTCAAACAAAAGTGATTGTGGCATTTGTTGCACCTTGTCGAAACTTTTTTTGCATGGTTCATGGCATAAGTGCGACCTTTTCTTCTCGTAGCAACCTGTGCATCTTCTTCTGTTTTCCTCTGAGTGGCTCTCAGATCTTTCCAATTTGTGGGTCGCTCTCGGAGAGGGAGGTTCAAATCTATCGGAGCGGAAAACATTGACACCGCATTGCTCGGCCCATGTTGCTGAGTGAAGTCCCACCTAGTGTCAGCTTCAACATCACTTGTCCATTTTTCGGTGTCGCTGTCTTCGGTGTCAAGTGTCGCCACCGAACTGGAATCTGAAGTAGACTCTTCTCTTGAGGGAAAAATTGCCTGCGAATCCTGTGAATCATCTGTATCGCCGAGTTCGTCTTCTGCGTCGGAGTCCAACAGTAAATCTCGAAAATGTTCATCCAGATCGGCATCATCATAATAATTGGAATCCACCATCCCAGGAAAAAATATAATTTTAATCATAATTCATGCATGAAAGAGTGTAAAGTTACCCTGCCTTCGATGACTTACTTGGAAGGATCGAGCGATAAAACGCCCCCAATTTTTACACCACATTCGCCACCATTACGAGGCTTACAAGTTGGCGATTGTGGCGTAAAAAGTTAGAATTAGTACTGGTGTAAGTAAGCAAGCTTGAGGTACCTTACACATTATAAGGGACCTCAAGCTTGGATAACTGCACCAGCGGATCCACTTGATTGCAAAATACTAAACTACTAAGGCGAAGGGAATATGAGTAAAACCATGATTGGACTGGTGTCATGCTCGGGCATTTATATCCGGTCTTCACAGGTGGCTGCTTTTGAAGAATTCCAAAGTAAAGCTCAGATGTTCAGCTCTTTTCTAGATTCTTTCGGAGTTCATACAGCTTTTCTGTGCCGAAGAAATTTACAGCTGTTCTATATGAAAGTGATGTCAGATGAAAGTAAGTGTTTTTTCATCGCCTTTCCCAAATTTGTAAGTCATAGATCGCCACAGTGTAGCCGATGATTTGAAATAAGCCATTCTGATTTTATATGTTTCTCTGAGTTTCGATGGAGTCGGATCTGGGCACATTTAGAGACAATTTTGTAGAAGTTTCCTATATCTTTTAGAACACTAAAAAGCAACAAGGATGCCATAACGACAGCACTGTTTGTTGTGTACAACATATCTTTTTTTCCTCGTCAATTTTATAAAAAATTTTGTCTGGTGAAAGTGTTCACAAAAAATCAGTTTGCTCCTGGGACCGTGTGGCCCGCCGTCGGCCCACACGCCAGACACGCTAAAAAGGCGCGGTCGCCAATGGGTTAACAACTCTCTGCATTTTCTAACCCCACAGTGTCAGTTGGGATTGGAAACAAAGTAGCGTTTTTTCATACGATAGGAGAGACGATACCTATTCCTAACAATCTGCTTCACCGTTACCATCGATACGACCGGTTCCATCGCGATCCATTTGATGGACCCACTCAGGAGTACGACCGATTCGTGAACTACTCATCTTGATAGTCCTTCGGGAAAGGTGGTCTTTCTACTTCTACCAAGTTTGCTTTCGATTGATACCGGTATTCTCTAGCAGGTAGTAGCGTGTAAAAGCCCCCTGTACGCTCATTATCAAAGTCGAAAGGAATTTGCATGGCCTTTCAGACTTTTACGTGCGAATAATGGCAGAAGGCATTGAGCAATTTCACCATCTTGAAAATTTCTGTGTCTTAACTCGCGGATTGCGCGAGTTAAGACCCCGAAATTTTCAAATGGACGCAGATTGCGAGAAAACCTACTTTTGCATCTAAGTGATAGCGAATGAAGTGAAAATCACAAATTTTCCTTCCTGCGTAAGTTTTGAATTTGAGCACCCTTGTTTTGGGACACTATGGTTTTTCACTTGGCCGATTAGGCCTCAAACTGCGGCCACGGTAACCTAGCACTTGTGGAAGATTCGTCTGATAATTTTGCACCGAAAATACCCTAGAGGGGAGTAAATCTTCTGAGACATCAACAAGTTTGCAGAAACAACATTTTCCATATGAAATTATTTTTTATGTGGTAATGTAGAAATTCCGTGAAGAGTAAAAAATTCACTCTCTGGAAACTGATTGCCCGATCGCGATTATGAACTCAAGACAACACTTTTATGCTTACCCCAATCGCTGCATATGTACCGGCGATTCCTCTTGGCGAAATATAGCATCACTGGGTACATGCTTCGTCACTTCCTACTCCAGTCAATCGCAACAAATATTTATACAGGAGGGCTTCGTCTCCTTCATTTTTAATGGTCTAGAGATACTTCTCGGAACAATTTCGAACAACTGATACCCGAGGGGAGGAGAAGTCGCATTACGAGTACATTTTGCTTCTGCTTATACTGCATGGTCGTAACAGGGACGGTGCTACAGGTCGCAACCGTATTGGCGGTATTGGCGACAGTGGCTACCTTCAGAGATTGAACTCATACACTGACGAATGGCTTTCTGCGTAGGCTACGCCTTGTGAGTCGTTTGACCATGATGGTGGTTGACGAGCCCGTCAGAGCCAAACAATTAATCGGATCTGAGGAGGGCATCAACTCAAGATCTGAACGAGACCAGCGAGAAGGATGAGGCTTCGTCTTTAACATTACTGATAATCATATACAACTCTGGGAAGAATAAGAGAATAGGTAATCGAGAATGGATGCAAATGGGTGGAGGGAAAGAACAGAAGTGCCATACGACACTCATAGTTCCCAACATTTACAAACAAACCTTCCCGTCTGTTTGGCTTATCAGATCCTTTTGTGATGAAACAAAAAAAGCACTAATTCACTGCATTTAGGGAGCAAGGCCTCTGTAAATTTTTTCAGTTCAGCCGCAATTATATGACAGCAGTTTTACTCGAGATCATGGGACATATTAGAAGGAGGCGATCAAATGGAGTTTTTTGACGTTGTCCAGCTTTGCCGTGACGAACGTCTACGCATTCTGTGCATATGTAGTCCGAAAAATAAACTGGTGAGGCTAGCCGATATTGATTTAAGCGCTTCCATTCTTCCAAGCGACTGTGATCTTAATCAATGAACCTTGGAAAATGAATGGCTCATATGGCTTTAGTAAGTACCAGACCGGGATCCGATCCCCGCTCCATACTCGCTCAAATTTCCAACCCGCTTTGAATGTTCGCATCACGTGATATTAATTATGAATTAATTGAATTCAATATGTTATTTGATCGGACTCGAGGGACTTTTTCGAAAAAACTCAAATAAAGTGGCTTATGAAGTAAAGCCCACCAAATCAACTATCTCCACATTTCGACGAACAGTGATTCCTTTATGCTCGATAGCTTCCACAGAACTCATGCAACTACTGTGAAACCTTCCGAACAACTTGTACGCCACTTCTCCTCTCCGGTCATCAATTTCCTTAATTAATCAAGAAGATAAATAGATGTGGTGGTTGGATGACATAAAAAGATAAACGATAACTGATGAAAGTACCTTTGAGAGAACACTACTTCCGAGTGTTTGAGGAGACTAGACTAGATCAAACAATAAAAAATTAAGAAACGCTTGTAAGGAAAGGTTTTAGTGTCTAACTTAACCTTTGACGACGGCGCGGCTCAACGGTGAGCCGCGCTTCTTTGGTCGCGTGGGACAACGCGGCTCAACGGTGGACCGCACCCTTGTCATTGGTTGTTTTTCTCGATTATCACTTTTACTTGTTTTTCGTATTCTATAGGTTTGCAATTACCAAACAACATTATACACAAGGTGAGCCAAGAAGAACATTGCTAATTTCTAAAAATTACTAATAAATTCAATTCTCGCCCCGGAAGTCATTTTTTGGGCATTTTCGAAAGTAATGTAAAAATGACTTGCAAATCTATTGCCCCTAGAATTGACTCGTCTTGTGGGAGCGCAAACTCTTCCATAAGCTCGAGCTAGTTGATTATTTATTTATTTATTTGAATACACCCGAGGGTGTGCCGTACAATATAAAAGCAGGACTCTGAGGCAATTCCTGTCAACAAAAACCGGAAGACAATGCCCTGAAAGAAGAAATAGGAGAGAGCCTTGAGGCAGAGCCCAAGGCTGAAGGCCAAACATCATACTGTGAAAAATGGAACGAAGAAAACAGAGCAAGGATGTTGCATAAAGGGCATCATCAGTATCACACTGGGACCTCCCCTATGTGTGAAGGTAAGCTGCTCTCCTCTGTGAAAAAAGTGATATCCAACAAAGTTCCGATCTGCGGTATAAAGACTCATAGAGGGCGCAGCCCTGGAGCTTGCTGAAATGTCAGCCCTATACGAACAATGCATCCGAAAAAGAAGCGAGAAGATCAGATAGGACCTTGAATATTTATCGTCCCACAGGCTCCTCAAACAGCTGGAACACAAATAGACAAAGGTCACAGCGTCGTCGAAATTCTACAACCCTCAACCGACTTCTCGCTCCGGAGAGACGAAAAATAGAAAGTAGTAAAATAAAGAAATAAATGCAATACAATATGACACAGTTAAGAAAGCAACAACTAGGAAAGAAAAGAGCTGCTGCAAACGAAGAGAAAAAATACTGAGAGTAGAGGGCAATTGAGGTTCAATCCTGATTAGTAACTCCAGAGATATTCGTGTAAACGTTGGACATGGATCAGTAGGACGGCAGTCGCTAGAGGTAACTGAAACGTCAAAAACAAATATAACGACTTAGATATGTTCTTGAAAACCTAAGGTGCTCAAGAGGTCGAGTTCGCTTAATCTACTCTTGAATACCTTACTGTTTGGCGCTTGAAGTACATAGGGCGGCAGAAGCTCGAACCACCTGGCACACCGATTAAAGAGATTATTGAACATCAACGAGTAGTTTTTCGAGTGAATGGGGGCTTAGTGAAGATTAAACCCACCTAATCTTTCGCTGGTTGGCCTGAAAGTCCAATATTTACTCGCAGATAACGTCAACTCTTTTCGAAGAACGCGAAAGCAGAACACTAAATCCGTCATTACTCGTCGATACTGCAAAGAATGGAGGGATAACAATTTCAGTCGAACACGGTATGGGGGGATGGTTGCAGTAGATTTGGACCTATACCACAACATTAGAGTGAACACGTGTTGGACTCTTTCAAACCTCCGAAAGTCTTTTTTGAGGTAAGGACTCCACAATTGTGAGCAGTACTCTAGGTGAGGCAGCACATATGCTTTGTAGAGGCGTAACACTATGGACAAATCAGAGCATCTCGTATTCCTCATAACCAGAAATAAGGTAGCCAGCGCTTTCTTAACGACGCTGTCAATGTGGCTAGAGAATTTCAAACTAGTGTCAAAAATAACTCCGAGGTCTTTAGTAGACCTAGCACTCGGGAGGTGTATTCCATTAATCACGTAATCAATCGCAGTAGCATTACCGAAATGCATCACTGAACACTTGTTGAGGTTCAAAGGAATATCCCATGATGAAGCCCACTCATTCATTCTTTCCACCGACAACCTTAGCGCTTGCTGCGCTGAACTAGTACTCGCATCCTCATAAGCAGCGTATATTTTGATGTCGTCAGCATATATTTGCACATGGATGTCACTACCAGTTTTTAGCAGCTCAGGCAGCTCAATTGTGTAAATCAAAAAGAGCAGCGGAGACAGCACTCCTCCTTGAGGAACACCACTAGTGCAAGTGTAACTCTCCGAGAAACTAGTGCCGACGCGAACTGTCAAGCTCCTCCCGAATAGCTATGACTTTATCCAGTTGAGAGTTTTACCCCGAATACCGTAGCGCTCCAGTTTACTGATCAACTTGTGATGACAGACTTTATCGAAAGCCCTCGAAAGGTCTAGATAGATGGATAACATCTACTGACTTACCATTGTTGACTGCCCGACAAACATCGTACCATGTATCAAGGAGATTAGTGCAGGTAGAGGCCCCGGGAAGGAAACCGTGCTGCTCGACGGGAATCAGATGGAATCTATCAAACCATGCTAACAGTTTATCAAAAATCAACTTCTCCATCACCTTGACAGCAGTGGGAGTTATGCTGATAGGCCTATACTCACTAACTTTAGTCGCTTCTAGTTGTTTGGGGATGGCAGTAACAATGGCCTTTTTCCAAAGCCCGGGAACCTCCCCTAATAGAAACGATATGTTGAACAAATGAGCAAGAGGTCTGCAAAGAGAATTATGACACTTCTTAAAAAGAATTTGGGGTATCCCGTTGAAAGGCTCACTAGCAGATGTTTTCAGGTTCCTCAGCACAGAGCGGATGTCAGAGGGGTAAAAAATGATATCTGGAAAGTTGCTTTGGATATTAATTGCACTATAACCCAACTGGCTCACAGATGACTTAGTTTCCGAGAAAACACTAGCAAAATACCTTCCGAAAGATTCCGCCTTAGCATAGTCACTATGGAGTCTAGTGCCACTCTGATCTTCTAGGATAGGCAGGTATGACTTAGATTTGAGCTTGCTACGAAGGTAGAGGTGGAGGCGTTTCATACAGGTTTGTTTCCCAAGGCGGTGTTCGTACGCAGCTAGAAACTTCTTCAAATGACGGTCTATGTCAGAGCATACTTTTCGATAAAGAGGTGAAGTCAGCGGAGCGTCTTAATCTCGAAATAATCTTTCTTTTTGAATCAACAAGTTCCTGATATGTGGTGGGTATTGGATTTGACGGTGCTTAGGGAACTTCATCGGGACAAATCTAGCAAGGGCGTCATAAATCACCTTGCAGAACCTGTGATATGCATCATCTACAGAAGTGTATTTGTCAAACAGCAGAAGCCAATCGATGCTAAAAAAAGTACTCGTCGAGGGCGTTATAGTCGACGCTCAGAAAATCAGGAAAAGGAATGCAGCTGGCCACTCCAAACTCTTCCATCACGTTGAAAACAATGGAAGCATGGTCAGAGTTTGCCAGTGGCGATGCTATAGAGATGCCACACACATTGGAGACAGTGGATAAGATCAGATCAATAGTGTTGTTGCCATGGGTAGGTACAAGGACATGCTGCACCAATCCCACTTCCAAAAAGAATTCCAGAAAGGTAGAGGAGATCGAGTTTCGTGCACGCAGATTCACCCAGTCTATGGCTAGGTTGAAATCTCCTAGAACCACACTGTTGAGCTCGGGCAAGACTATTTCACGAAGCAGTTCAATCAGCTTTTCATCGTCACTTCTGTTTGAGTTTGGTGGGCGAGACAGGAATAAACCGGACTCGCGCACCATTCCTAGGGCAGAAAAGTTCTAGGCAGAGAACATCAGCTTTAGTGGACGAACTCAGTTCAACAGAATGGCAGAATAGATTACCTTTAGCTGAACAGCATACTCCACCTCCTCTACCTTCACTACGATCCACACGGTACACCAAATACGGGAAAGCGGCTAATATCTCGGAGTCATGGATGCTGGGAGTGAGCCATGTCTCAGTTACAAATAACAAATCGGGATGGTGTTGAGCTATAAGGGCGTGCAAATGGTCCATTTTATTACAAAGCCTACGGGCGTTCAGCAAATGGCAAGCAAGGACAGAATTACCGTGCAACATTAGAGGTTTCCCGGACGATTGTGTGGCAATTCAGCTGCGCGCTTGAGCTGTCCATGATAGACAACCCATTCGCGAACGCCACTACCCTTATTTCGTTCACGAGCTTCTTGCCGCAGCTCATATTCCCGTTTCCTTTCATCCTCGGTCATACTCCGACGTATGAAGACCTTCGGAAACCCAGCATCTCGAAGAAGACGAGCACTGGCAAGAGCACGCCGTCAGTGAACTCTAGATGGCAGGACAACTTTCACCACGCGAGGGTGTTTGGAATTCGGTTTTCCCATACGATATATTTCAACCGGACGACATTCCACATCTACGGCAACGAGAACTTCAGCAACTTTGTCCTCCAGATCCCTCTGACGCGCCGACGGTCGTAGACCATCTTGCCCTTCCTCCAGTCCTGAGATTACTATACTTCGGCTCCGTTTATCGCCCTCGATAAGATCGGCGAATTTCATGGGAATCTTCTCCGAAAGTGCAATTAGCATGTTTTCGATGGCTGGGTCATGATTAAGCTCAATGACGCTCTTGATAAGTTCCATGGCCGACATATTGTGGAAATTTTCTGTCTGTGGAACAGTTGCCTGAGTGCTGCTTCTACTACTTGAGCCAGATAGTGGCTGAGAATAGCTCAAAGAAGCCTTCTTAGAACGCAGCTGTTTTGAGGGCATTCTATTTGACCTTTGATCTACCATATATCGAGTCTAACGAGTCAATAATAACAAGTAGCAGGCAACAACCGCCAACCCAAACAAAATAGAGAAAAAGTAAAGCCAAAAAGCTCGGACAAAAATTGTGAAAACTACCTAGATAAGAGAAGTACTCGACGCAGAAGACATCCTCAGAAAACAAAGAGGAAGTGCCTTAAAATGCGATTAATAGAAAACACTCACGGCAGCTGGCAGATACGCGACCGCATAGGACGACCTCAATTATAAGATACCACATTTAATCGGCCAAACTACCGCATCGTCGCGGCAAAAACTCTTTCTCTGGCTCAAAAAACTTAAAAGTGTGTTCAACACATCCGCTGTTGCGAAAGACGCGATATGTGGTGTTGTAGAGGAGGTAGCCAAAAAACATGTAGGGTGCGAAGACTTTGACTAAAATGTCATCACCTATCATTCCAAGCACTCATACATCTTGCTGTACCCGCCAAAAACCTAACATCGACACTGCTCATTAGGAGAAATCAATAAAAATCATACGAAAAGTCTGTGGTACTGGGTTACGAATGCGAAATGACATTAATTCTTCTGTTGTTCTGGTTAGCAGAATGTACAGTCAGTACATCGGCATATATATCAGTCGGATCGCCCGGCTAACGCCAGGCTCTCCTCCTTCTTGTGTCAAACACCCTATCCCGAAGAATGTTGAACTGCAGAATTTTTTCCCTTTTTAAAAGTTTATAGTTTTGAAGTTTTTTCCGCTACTTAGATGAGTAAGAGTATGGGACTGAAACAGAGCTCGAAATCCTTCCTCGACACAACAGAATCGAAAGCTTCCCGGATTCTTTGATAAAGATGTATTAAGAATAACTCTCCACTCCTTTTCTGAAACAAATAACAGTTTATTGTACACGAAATTTGACACAGGAATAACAGGGCAGTGCAAATGGTATTCAGTTAAAGTCCGTGCTTACGCCTTTGATTGGAAGTCTCGAACTTTTGCTCTCTTTCTCAGAAATGAATACCCAAAAAAATCAAAAATCCAACTGTTAGACAATCAAGGATGATGCCGTGGAGATCTTCTGAGTGAAGATAACACCGTTATTCTTTATCAATGAACCCTTTTCTTTACGGAGATATCATTAGTTGAGAATTCCAGATTATTG
>UZAF01017169.1:42449-52981 GCA_900617895.1 Haemonchus placei | reverse complement strand
CAGACAGACAGACAGACAGACAGACAGACAGACAGACAGACAGACAGACAGACAGACAGACAGACAGACGAAGCGCTTTATAGTAAGTAGGATGCCTATCCTGTGTAGTGTTCAAATAGTAATAAATATCATTGAACATCCCAATAGCTGCAATACTTTGTTGCAGTTTGCAAAAGTTGTGTGTTGCTGACTGCGGCATTCAACGGATTGTTATAGCAGATGGCCAGTTTCCTTCATTGACTACTCTAAACATCAAGGATAATGTGATTAGTGATGTGAGTTTTTTAAATGCTCAACAGTGTTGATCTACTGTATCAGTGTCTGTGCTAAACTTATTCTGCTTTCAGTGGCGATCTATAAATGGCCTGCAAGCACTTCCGAAGCTTTCCGTTCTTTATATCGACTGTGAACACTTACGCTGTGTTCCAGGAATCGAAGTTCACGAGGTGCTCATTATAGAGTCGTTTACTTGTTCTTTAGTTCTTGGCACTTTTTTGCTCCTGCATTACATGCGAAACTCATTCTTGATGTGAAGTCCGTTAGTCGCGCTGTTCATGATCTATGCCTAAATTATAGAGTGTACTGATAAGTGGTTTTTTGCAAGTGCAAGCTTTGCTTTTTGAGCTCCTAATCTAGTCATTGCCGCTGAACCCTTGGAAAGTGAGTTAATGCTACTACTGCAGCCAGAGTTTTTCCTTGGAACATTTTTCGACCAGTAATTCATTACCTTATCTGAGAATACTAGTGGGTCGTGCTTTTCAAAATGCTGTCTGCTGGATGATGAATTATTTGCATTTGCAAATGCTTCGGATTTGGCGCCTCTCGAGTGTTAATAGTAGTCGCTTTGGAATGAATCTTCTTGTCAAGTCTTCAAGACAAATGTTGAAGTCTTCGTGGAGGCCTTCTTTTTTGATGTCCTCTTCTCATGATGTAGCAGCAACCGAAGCCGGTTTAAAGTTTTTTGCCGAGCGTAGTCGAAATTTCCTTAGTTTGACGGAATTAATCTTGAATCTATTATTTGAGAAAAAGGCATCGCTTTTACTCGAAGGAAGTCATAAGGGTTATCAAGCATGCGTACAATTAGAATATCTTTGTAGTTTTTACACACTAGCTAAGTGAACATGCGGTGGTTGCAAGCAGTGCGAAACTTCAAATGAGTTTGTCTTTTCATTTTCAGGTTATAGTGGCAAAGTTAAGTGGCTTGGTGGATTTGAACCGTTTTGATGTGAGCGCAGTTGAAAGACAATCAGCAGAAGTTCGTTTTTTGGATAAATACTTTTCCGCTGACGACACTGTTAAAGAAGATCACGTGGACGATATAGAGAGGCTCAAAAAGGTTAGTAGGCACCAACTCAGTTTCAGTTTTTCTTCCTCAGTCAACAATCAAACTCAGGTCGAAAGTTATAGATTCATGGTACAGCCGATGTATCCTTAAAAAGCCGCGGACTGGATGTAGTGCTACTCTCAATCTCTTTCGAGGGGAAAGTTGTCAAGAAGCGGGTGCCTCTGGCAATAACCGTGCAGAAGTTATCAGAAATGGTCGGTTCCTGTTTGATATTCTCTTGTTGAAAACTAGTCGAAATATCAGCTCTGTCTCTGGCCAATTCATAACGCACCTTTCGATGGGGCAGTAGTAAGTTGATGGGGCAGTCTTGAGGCACTCAATTGCACGTTACGAATTCTTTCACAAACTCACTCAAATTCTGATTTATTCAATTATTTAGTCACCTCTAATATCTGTGACATTTTTCCAACGAGGGGTCGATTCTCCCAGAAAAAGGACTATGACTCAAGAAGTTGACCACAGTATTTTCGATGTCACCGAAATTTATAAACTTCTCTCCCTGAACCGTTTGAAGTGCCTATAAAGGTATCAGTAACTAGGGGGCTAGGCCTGGGCAATAGTGAGGGTGTGGAACGGAGTTCGAGTTTGTGGAGCCGACAGCTGCAAATGGTCGCTGTGACTGTATGGTCATGAGGGAGCAACTCGTGATATGACGTTTCCTTCGAACCCTAGGAGGTGTATAGTGGAACCTTCCTAATATGCTGTTCTGGCTTGGACTGCACGAGCGGAGCCACTTGTATCAGAGGACAGACATCGACCTTCTCGTAGTTGTCATAGAGGACCCAGCTTTCATGTTTTCTCACCAGATCCTACAGGAACTTTTTCCAGTTAGAGATGAGGGCTGTCTACTGGCTGTCTGAGACACGCAAGTGACTGAGATCTTCGATCAGTTGGTGCAGAATTATCTAGCAAAATTTTCGTGCAATCATGTTCTTGAAGTTGTTGAACGACGTTGCTCCGATGCTCCGAAAGCTCCACCAATTTTTCATTCGTAGTCTGGGCCCTCTTCTTCACTTCAATGAGTAATCGGTCATCATCGATGAGAACTTGCCGTCTGAACGAGTATCGTGGTTGGACGCCGTTCCTTCAGAATGCAAGTTCCTCCTCGAATGCAGTGTTGATGTCGTAGTTAGCGAAACGAGCAGTGGAGCGACAGCGCCATCCGTAAAAGACGTTTGAGTGATCGATCGATCTCTTGACGATCGCGACGTGGTTTAGAGGAGCACCCCGGGACCTATTTAAGCATTACTAGTGGTAATATTGAGATCGTTCCGGAATGTGGTGATGGTCTGAAGGTGACAAAGGTTCGTTCAGCGGAACGATAACGTATGTAAACTTGTTTCTCAGCACTTGCGCATCGACCTTATAAGAAAGAAGAACGAAGAACCGGAGAGTTGCCGTGCAAGTTTGTATCGAGTAGTAAGGGTTCAATGATCCACTTCGAGTAGGCGAAGCCATGAATACGCGAACATGTTCTCTGCTCCCTCAATAGAGCGCTAGCGCTTCACACAAGAATCTTGTGGCACACACCTTTCACGACAAAAGTGGTTATGCAAATGTACATATACAATATTGGTCAGAAACAAAGAATTACCATTTCAGGTAGGGCGAGTATTTTCCGTGGGCTTGATGGAGGTGAAGTTGGAGCTCGACAAAGGCACTCATAAGGTGAAACTGGAAAATCCCATGCGTACACTCGATTTCTACTCGCCAGAATCAAACGATGTTCTTCACTTGATAACTGCCTAGATGTGCTTTATTCCACTTTTCTTTTTTCCCCATCAATGTATGCCTTGCCTTTTTTTCTTCTGTGGTAGCAGAATTTATACTACAACATACTGAAATTCTCTACATTGCAGTCAACAAACATCTTAATTGTAACGATACGAAATAACGATTTCATTTCTCTTCGATTCAACAGTCATCGTTGTAATAGGCGTACTCATCTTTATGGTTATCGTCGAATGTAAATTGAATATATTGTTTTAGGAAATCCACTTATGTAACCTGTTATGTGATCTCCAAGGTTATGCGAAATTTCTTCTATAGTTGTTTTATGTGTAGTTCACGGGTCTTCATTTTCCCCCTCAGTTATCGAGGCCTGGGCGCAGTTGATAAGACTGTCTTATAATAGAACCATTTTAATTTTGTACTGATAAGAGACGTGTATTTTCTGCCGGATTTCATGAATCTTAATATAATACATCTTTGTATTTCTTGCAAATAGTTATGGAAGCTTCAATTACTTTATTCTTGCAAATCGTTTTTTTAGGTTAGAAACTATATTAGGGGCACCTGGTTTTCAGCCATGACTGTGAAAAATGTTCTCATATGTACCTTCTGCAACAATGGTCAATAAATTCGCACCAGCATCGAAGACCCCACTCCACCTTCATTTTCTATCATTTTTTGAGCCTCTCCAAACTTTCATCATGTGGGGCAAGCCGCCTTGGGTCTATATTTGTACTTTATATTGGTGTTACTGAAAGTGAGGGGTAGAATACACCAAGTTTTTCCATTAAAGTTGGAATCCGGTTCGAGTGCTCAACTGACCCCTCGAGCAGCTTTTCTAAATGGCTGCTTTCAGACTTCTACAACGCAACCGACGAGCGTCCGCCAGTGCGTGCGTCCAACCGCCCAACCGACCGACGGTGTTACTGGCTATATGATGACAACACTGGACGCCGATGGATCATGTGTCAGTGTTGTCAACAAGTGCCAAGCGCCGCTGTCGATCGGACGCACGCACGGACGGACGGTCGTCGGTTGCGTCGTTGAAGTTTGGAAGCACCTAATGATGCTATTCGAGGGACGGAACTTACGTGCGTCCGAGGATGCGCGCGGCGAGGTGTGAAGTGATTCGAACGACTCGGGCGCCTATCTTTGGGGTCCAAATTTGAAGTAGAGCAGATTAGTAGTATCAGTTGACCCTACTTATCTACTGTACTTCAAATTTTGGCCCCAGTTGTAGGCGCCAGAGTCATTCGAATCNCCACGCACTTCGCCGCGCGCACATACGTACCCATACCCATGCTCTTCGAGCATTTTTGTGGTTGAATTGTGTATGTGCACGGTTTCCTATTGTTTTTTTGTTTAGAATTGAGCCAGGTTGATAAATTATTCCCTTTCAGAAAAGTTGCCTCTATCCATGTGGGAGTTGAAGTGCTCGTAGAAGTAGTAACAGTTTTCTTCAATTTACCACAGCTTTTATACTACTACAATGGGCGACGACACATTAGATAATCCGGAGCCTAAACAAATATACAGGCACATGCTTCGATGTGGTAGGGTTTTTCTTTCTTTCGCATCGATTATATTACTAGTTACTTATTCAGTGTAATACAGGTATTAGAATTAGAGCAAAGAATCGAACAGTCTGCTGTGGTATTATGATGATGCACCGTCTCCTACAACGAGAAATCGGTACAGTAGTATGCAACTACGTGAGTTACTTTTTTCGTATAATATTTCCATCGTCTTCCTACAGACAGGAATACGTTTCCATTGCACTTCCGAAAGAGAGTCTTTCGGGTACCGGATTCCTTCTACTTCAACGGATTCCTCGACAACTCCATGTTGGGGGATTCAGGGAATTGTTCCCCTCACTTCAAAGGTTGATAACTGTAGAACAGACAAAGCGGGCGGTGGGGCAGGCTGTCAAAATCTGTGATTAGCAAAGTTCAGAGCGTTGGAAAGCCCCGTGTACCGATAAGTGGTGAGCCGTGCAGTCTCGTTCCGTAACGTAGGGAAGGAGAGACGCAGTAGATAGATATGAAGTGAATAATAGCTCAACTACGTCCAAATAATGGATGCGCGACAGCGGAGGGGTAAAGTGCCTGGAAAGAGAAATAGTGTTGAAGAGTGGTGGTGTGGGCTTAACTGCACTTGGCCAGACCATAAAGAAAACAAGTTTGTGATCATATAATGCACGTTCAAGAAAGCTGAGAGGTTCACTGTGACTTATTTCCTACTTTTATTTTAAATTCCACGATTTGACCAGTTGGACGATAGTGGCATCGAGGATTACGATAATTAATAGTGTTCCGTCATAGAGCAATGTTTAAACGCCTTTCCAACTCTGCCTCTACCACATGCATAAAGACGATGAACCATTTCATAAAGCTGTCGCGTTACGTTTAAGGAATCCCATACTTTTGCCTTAATATTCGCTATACTATCTGTTCAGTCACTTACCGTATCTCATCTTCTATCTGATTCGTGCACATAGACTTGCGGATAAATTTTATATAGCGGAGCACCATTCGATTAAATTCACTATGTAATTTCGACTGTAATAGATGGTGGCTTGCGTGATAGTCTGCGGAAAATGCTTCACTTCAGTAGAGATGACGATGGGCTATGCAATTACAGACCCTCGCAACTACATGCTTAGTGTTGGCGGCAAAGTACGAAGAAGATCGTGATATAGGAGTTCGTGATGTCATAAATGCGAGTCATCGGTCAGTTTTTTTACAGCTCTGCTATATTTTCTACGTAAGACGTTCACTCTTCAGAATACTGCATCCGGAAGGCGATCCAGCAAAGCTTAACGACCACATGTACGAATTGAGAAGAGGCATATCGGAACTGACATTTGTTGTGCTCCGCGAACTTAACTTCGATCTAAGTTTCGGGCATCCCTTCGATGTCAGTAGGCCACTTCTTGTACGTTCCACATCTCAACCTTTCGAGAAAAAAAAAGTTCCATTTTTCAGTTATTAGCAGCATATCTAGACACACTGCGTTCGTGGATGCCAAAAGAATTTTCTGATAAACCCATCATTGACTCCTGCAACACAATGCTCAGAGACTGCTACTCTGTGCCGGATTTTGTCTTGTCCCACTCATCCCATTCCCTTGTTATCGCCGTTATCTCATTGGTATTGAAAGGCATGGATGTTGACGTTCCACATTGTCGCGATTGGTATGAAGCCCTTAATAAGTCGATGACTGAGCAAAGACTACAAAGAGTAGAATTGGAGATTATCAGAAAGGTTTACGAGTTGAACTCATGTACAAATTGAAATAGTTCATCCTCAGGTTTCCATTTCATCACAGATCAGTTTTACGTCCAAACCACCGAACAAAACAAAGTGATTATGTCGTTGATTCGCATAACAAAAACAATAAATAGTTCAATATTTTTGTTTTCCGTTCGAGTCATCCATTTTCTGCCACTGTCCTTGAAGGTTTTCCCTCCACAAAACGATCTGAAACATAAGACGTGGACTCTGCACTGCGCACTCCCTCCCAATACAGTCAACATACTCGAACTCTTTTTGGCGCATTTCTTAAACTGGTACCCTTATATCGCAGGGGGTCAAAAATTGATTTAATTAATCTTGAACCTCATATCCGTCCCCCTAACTGCTGAATTTCACAATCGGGTAACTTTTCAAATAATCTAATAATACGACGACAGTTTTGAGAAACTAAGCACTGCTGGTAACATTTTGAACTTATCGTTATTTCAGGAACTTACCTTGTTATCTTCTCCACTGACAGACAGAATTGTACCGCAGACCGACCAACTTACGTGCCATAATGCATCTTGGGTCTGAAATCACAAAAAAAANAAAAAAAAGCATCGATAATAATGTAAAACCTCGAGTATACTACAAATCAAAACATTCCTACATTAGTCATGACAAAGAAAAACTAGCCTTGGACGGTTTTAGTCAAGTAATTCGATTTCATGAGGCGTCCTATGGCAAAGAAACAAACGCGCTCACTGAGCAAAGATTAACGGTTTCGATGTGGCTATGAAACCATCAAATAGCTGGGCACCAAATAAATGAAAAGAATAAATGATTTACAAGTTATTATTAGGGAAGGATCAATGTACGTACTGAAATTCAGTAGATAGGATTGATGTATGGCCGGAAATATCATTAGCGTCACGACAAATCACCTCCACAAACGTGGAAGCCAACTGGTTTGAAGGTATGGTTGTTTCAAAGAAAAATTTCCACAGGAAAGAACGGATAAGATGTTATGTTCTCTCTATTATCTTTGTTGTTTTTGTTTGTTAATTTGTTTTGTATTTGTTTTCTCTCAGTTCTCAAAAAGAAAATCAAACAAATAGAAAAACAGAGAAGATGAAAAAGGGTATCATACACTTAACGTGAAGTGTAAGGCGATAAGTACCATTGCTGGTCATCCAGGCAATTCTTTCACGGCGACCGGCTACGGCAATCATGTAAGGACCCTTTATTCTTAAATATACAGCACCGCTGGCGATGCGCGCTGAGGGAGACTAGGGAGGGGCATCTCAATGATAGGTATTCAACAAACGCGAAAATTTTAACGGACTTTTTCTGTTGCGGGATGTCAGGCAGGTATTGTTAGATCTGTAATTTTATAGAGGATTTCGCATGAAAAAAAAAAGAAAACAGGAGCCCCCAGTGATCATGTGGCGTTGAACTCTACGATAGCACTTACTGAGAAAATAATGGAGAGCGACTCTCTTAGAAGGATGGGTATAAGAGGGAACATAAGCTGCATAACAATCTCGCTCTATGTAGTGCCTAACAACACTAGCTCAGCGGATTCATCTCTCTTCCTAGACAAGCTCGCTCTTTTCTATTCCATGTTGAAAGATCAACCACATAATCGTCCAGGGCTACTGATTCTTGACCTGACAATGAGGAATACTCAGTCGATTTTCCTCCCCGTCGATTCTACACGCGGCAGCGAAAAAGGGGTCATCTGGAAAATCGCTCCCGTTAAAATGGCTCCCTTGGATAGCCCTTAAGCCGTGTTCTGCCGCACACGTCCAAACGTACGAGTGACGCAAAGAGCGAAATGAAGCATACGATGAAATGACGGGCAAGGGGTTCTATTGCCTCCCCTCCGTGTGTACCACAATGAAAAAGAGAAGGTGACTAACCCTTTCCAATAGTTTCGCATTCCACTCTCCATTCTCGTTGCATCTCCATAGAATCACCGCTTGGTCATGAAACAGAAAAAATATGTAAAAACAGTAGACAAATATCATTAAAAATATTAAAGCTACGTCGCATTATGGGTCTGTCTGTCATGAGCTTCAGTACAGCCTCAAGACCTACCTCGGAAGGTCAGGATGAGTGAGGAATCTTACACATGCGGTTTAGCGGAACTCCATTTATTGAATGCACCAAAAAAGGCTATGCATATGGCAATATTTCTCATTCGGAAAAGCTCACAAACCAAGAAAAAAATGGGCAGAGCTAAGTTGTGAGGATGAGACCAAGACGATCATGAGGGGTGGGCGACACATTCTCTTGGGGAGCAGGGTTCACTACAAAAATACGCAATCAAGTCCGAAGGCAACTAAGGCTCAGAAAGGAGGCAGAAGAAAGTAAGTTTCAAGTTATACCAAGTAAGCGTGAACTAAGCTGAACTCCGCCTATGATATACAGGCGATCCTCTCGACTAGGAGGTGCTCGTTAGCGAAGTTTAGGGGGTCACAATAAAAAATGAACCCTAGAGAAAAAAGCAAAATCGGATGTTCGTGACATGGGGGTTATGAGAATAGATGGGCGGATTCAAACAAAGTAAGAAGTAATGGGACCCAGGCCGAAGTTCAGACCGAAAGACGAAAATATGATGGAGAAAGAACAAGCTTTTGAATGGTTTGATTTTGGGATGCGTGTAGCGAATGCGAATATGAGCCTTGAGGCCTCGCTTGCGTTACTCACGAACCAATAGGCTCTTCTCAGATTTGGGATTTGTCCTGTCCGCGGACCACGTGGGGGTGGGTAGATTTGCGACATTCCTGAACTATCCGACAAGCGAGAAAAATCGCGCGGTGCTACGATGATGCTTTGATTTAAAAATTTTCACTTTACTACGTTAACAATGAATTCGGGTTACTATTGGTAGTTTTACAAATATTCAGAAAAGTGTGCGGCGGTCAGCTAGTGGGTGTATACTACTGTATATGTACTCTCATAATACTAAAAATCAAAAACTATGCAGTAAATAAATACCAATCCACAGCTGGCAATTGTGTATGTTGAATGATTGACGACTGGGCACCACGCCACATCTCGTACAAAATCGGAGTGACCCGCTAACGATTTTTCTACGGTCCACTCACCCTTCTCGTCCACACTGAAATGGTAGTATAAACAGATCATGGTCAAGAAGTAAAACTGATAGATATGCACAAGAACGATATTGATATGCACCAACACCCAGATTTTGACGAGCTTGTCGTTGCCACAAGAAGCCAGTCTTTTTCGACAAGGCTGTTCACCACCGTCATCACGCACTCGTTGAACAGGACACCATGATACGGCATTGACTCCCTTTAATAAAGGCTAGCTAAAAGTCAGTTTGGATTTTACCTTACACGACGTTCACCTGGTCATGAGCCTTGATAATTTTCGACTCCACCCATTGAGCACTTTGAGGGTTAAATTCGAGTATGCCTATCGAAGAGTCTGCTGATGCAGTTGCAAGGAGGAGGCCCACTTGATGAGGAGCGAACGCAACGGAGTTGACACTGGCTTCATGACCTATCCATTCATGCGATTTCTGCCAACGCCCATTGTTTTCTGCCCATATAATCACTTTCCTAAAGAGAAACATGACAAAAAAATTTTAAGATGTGCAAGATAGGTGATCTCCTAGCCCTCAACATTTGAAGTTCACTTGGAAAAAGCGCTATTGAAAGGATCATAATATAGACAACAACTACATTTGCCAATCTCACAGTGCGTATCGAACTGTGTTGGATAGATCAGATAAAAAAGTGGAAGATTAGGAAGATGTTGATGTAGACGTGAGCACAGAGAGCAATATCTATACTATACATATATCCTTACTATATATAATCCACAAGTTTGGTGTGTATGTATGTATGTATGTATGTATGTATGTTTGTATGTCCAACGGGAAATTCAACATTACCTGAAAAACACCTTTAGAGGCCGGGACAAGTTTGGAATGGGTGGAGCTCGAGACAAGATTGACGGGGCTCATATGAGCTCTGCGGAGCTCCGCCCATTGGAGGCGGGGCAATCGCCGGAGTGGGCGGTGCCAACAGTCAATCATCTTATTTTTGCTTCGAAAAGGTCCAGAAGGTCGAAAAGAATCAACAAATCAGGCGAAGGCGATCCGTCCGCTGTGGGCGGAGCTCCCTCGGAATGGGCGCTACTTTTCATATGCATCAATAACTTGGTTCAATTAAGGAAAAAAACCA
>UZAF01017169.1:21665-35546 GCA_900617895.1 Haemonchus placei | reverse complement strand
GGGCCTGTATTGAAGATGTGACGATGCAAGCCAGGAAGGTCAAATACGACGTTATCGGAGGGACTGAGAAAGACATCGCACGTCATTTTTTTAAACTGGAGAAGAACTGTTCCTTGGAACAAGCGACAGCAGAGACGTCGGCGGTGTAGATGTTCGTCAATACGCACTTGGCCTTGAACATCGATTCCTACGGGAGCTTGATAACCAGAACCGGATATTTGCGATTGAGAAGATGTTGCTCAACGATCAATGTTGAAGAGCTAGAAGCGTTTTATACGGATCTGAAGAAGCTCTACAGAATATACCATGCTTTTTTCAAGGATATCGTAATTTAGATTCTGAAGTTGGCCTCAGAATAACTGCTGAAGAGCTATACATCGGGACTCGCTCAATGAATTGGAATGGGCAGGGTGGAAGGCTGTCCGAATTCATCATGTTGATCAAGACCATTCATGGTAATTCGCGGATCCAGAAAACCTTTCATTTGCGATGGACTCGAGAGTCACCTCGCGGACAGTTACATAATAGAATAGTTCACATCACCTCCAATCGAAAATTTTGCCTGACTGACGTCCGAGGTTCTACACGGGATCAGACCATCTCCCCTCCACGCTAGACTCTGCTTTTCAGCGCGTCGAGAAAGAACTATTATCACTTCGCTTCACCTGCGAGTTTGGGGTAAGACTCCGTTGGCGGCAACATCTGTAAAGAATGCACCCTTCTCTCGGACATCTTCGAATGGTGTCAGGGAAGCAGAAGGTCTAGAAGATACAAAAACGTCTTTCGAGCTGGTACGCCAGCGTGGAATCGCGCAATGCCCACTGCGTCCATGTTCAATGCAAGCCCGTCTAACCAAACGCAGATCTGTTTTGGCAGGATGGAACTGTATTTCATGTCTCTTCGTTTGTGGTGATGTCATTCGCGAGCTTTAAAACAAGTTCACGACAAAGCTAACCATTCTACAAAGAGGTCGTGAACGAACTGAGCTGGTAGAGCTTTCTGAAAACAACATGGTGAATCGGAAAGGCATGGGTGTGAGGATGGGGGGTGGGCGGGTAGAATTGCTCTTCGTGGACAACACTGTGCTAGTACAACCTGGCAGGGAATGCAGGCTGAATTCGACACACATGTGAGAGAGGCCTATAACCAAACCTGCCAAAGACGATGCTCATGAAATAGAACTGTTTTTCGATGTTATTTGAACACTCAACGATACATCTTTAAATGGTCTAGCTGCATGTACTAGGGTAGGAGTCAAAACGAATACCGATTTGACTCCAGAGCTAAGCAAAGTAGTAATTTAGTGGCAAGGGAGCTCACTGTAACATTGAGGGAGTAATGAAGAAGGGAAGAACAACACTATCCAGCACTTCAACTATCTTTTCGATTCGAGTTTTCCTTCTACTCCTATATTCGAGTTTTCCTTCTACTCCTATATCTCAGGAACTTGGGCTTAACCCAATTAGTAGGATGAAGATTGTTGAAGAACAGCCAATGTATTCAGCGCGGTATAGAAAGGACATCGCCCGGCATTGTGTGCTTAATATATCCGACTACCTGGTTAGTCAGTGTGTGTTTGTGCCGATGTTTGTGTGTTTGAGATTTTTGTGTTGTTGGGAAAAACTTCTGAAGGTTGGAATGAATGAGTAATGAACCAAGTTACCTAAGTCCCTAGTACTCGAGATGCGAAGGGAGATTCATAACCTCTGCTTCCTTGGATTGAAGTGTCAAGGTTGGTAGTAATAAGCAGCAGGATGGGAGTGCTGATAGTGTGGCAGAACTCAACTTCGCTCTTAAAGGGAGGAGCATGTGCGAAATATAACAAATGCGCGAACAGACACTTGCAATTCCTGTTTCCGTGGACCCAGAGCGCTCAAATTTATTTGGAGTACAAGGGGCAGGACTGATATACTTATGGGATGTGGTAGAAAACTACTGAATTGATTCTGCCTACGTGTGTCCTAGGGGAATGGAAGGGGCTGAGCGTGAAATGAGCGTAATCCAAGAGAAAATACGCAGTCAAGTTGGATCGGGTGGGTAGTGAATCAAACTACCTAAGCCCTTAGGACATAAGCAGGAATTCGTTTATGGCTGAAGGGGCGCGCACGATGTGTACGGTTGTGTGTGTTCCGCCGGAAATCAATAATTCCCTTGGACGTCCAAATTTGAAAGATTGCAGAATTGCGAATTTGGCAGTATAGAAAATCAGGTTCCGGGGTCAAAATGGTGACAATGGCTAGCGTCAATGACAAAAGGATTTCACTGTCATTGGCTTGAGCAATTCGATGGCGGGCGGAGCGGCTCGTGATAATCATAATTTGTCATCGTTCAGTACTGTAGAGCCTCTACACACTTTGTAGCAGGGTTTTTCTTCGAAATAATTGAACGCTGATAATTTTGGTAAACCTCCATAGGGTTCCTCCTTTTTTCTTCCAATCTCCTAGATCCACGAAACAGAGCACTCAGAGATATTCGTTCCGTTTATTGGAAAGCATGCACCAGGTATCAATCCGTTTCTTTTGATAATCGTATTCATTAAGTTCCAGTCCAATTTAGAACGCTGAAGTTGATTCAGAATATGCTACGCCTCAACTTCAGCTTTAAGGTCTTTGTGATGGCTTTACCTTCTCACTTTTCCCATAAGCTCCTTCGGAGTCGTTTTTCTAGAAATCCTAATGCATTGCTTCTCATGCACATTGCTAGTTGAAATTAGAGTGTCTTTCCATCCACGTCGAGCCATGTCTAGCCACATCATAAAGAGGACTTGCCTTTCATGACTCCTGTCTATGGGCCAGCACTTACTACCACGGTTCGTCATGGACCTTACAATCAATAAACTGGCACTTAAATTCACTGTCACACCTATAGTCGGACAGAACTGTAGCTGACCCTTCTTGTTCAATGGGAGGCGTCCCAGAGTGGGAGTCGTGGCTTCCGCGAGGGTGCCGGCGCGAACAGCGTATCGGCGCCTGCACGACGGCTATAGTAGACGCGTGTTCTGGCCTAAAACATCCGTCAGTGTCTCTGCGTTCAGGTATACGGCTGCCACTGCCGGTTGTCCTGCCGTCGAACCTGATCGAGTATGAAGATCTGATGCAATCCGACCAACTGCGTAGCGACCGACTCGGCTATGGAGGCCCAAAGCGCTCCCAAGGCTCGTCATCCCCCGTGAGCCATAATGTTCTGGGTTCGAGCCACCTGATACGTTGATTTATTTTTCATGGCCGTAGCTTTTAATTTTTGAAGTATTTATTGCCTTTTTTCGTATATATGACATGATATTCGTATGATATGTATATATGATGTACCTTTTTTACCATTCCATCCTTTTGATTATTATTGGCGTACCCATGAAGGACTGTCTTGAATATTGCGTTAAAGGCTTAGTATCGTNNNGACGTAGCACGCGTAGAGTAATGGCTGGGTGTAGGACCAGGATAGCGGCTGCAAGGGCCAAAGCACCGTCCCGCGTTGCAAGGGGGCGAGAGCGAGCGCTTTGTAGGACCCCGATCGGACCCTCACTCGACGGCGAGTCTGTTCCTAAGCGCAGCAAACACCGATGCCCATCTATAGCGAGAGCGTCACCGCCGGCTCGACATGGTGCACCGGACTGAGGTTCAACATGTAAAACCAGCGTTGGGTCTTAGTGATCGAGCCTCACTCCCACTCGCCGCCGCTGCCCACCTGGCCCTATAGTTGCCGTAATGCGCTACAACCATAAACGCGTATATCAATCCACATGCGTTAGCTTTGGGCTACGCTGCTTTTCCTCGCGAGGGACCTGGCTCTTATCTACGTCGCCTTGAGTGGCTCAAGCCGAGGAGGGTCACCCGTTATAAGTCGAGTCAGTGTTAACTCCGCGCGGACAAGAATTAGTCGCGACGAAGCGTTTTTCAACGAGCCCTCTGGACATGTAGTTTATCCCGTTGTTTCTCCCGGGCATGATCGTTAGTATGCTTATATACGTAGGTGTATATTGGTATGTGGTGCTGCATTTGTGAGCCGTAAAACACCATCTTCGCACATATAATCTCTTATGCTGTTCGTGCACATCTTGACGGTCGTTGTTACGTGTTTT
This sequence comes from Haemonchus placei, assembly GCA_900617895.1. Classification (NCBI taxonomy): domain Eukaryota; kingdom Metazoa; phylum Nematoda; class Chromadorea; order Rhabditida; family Trichostrongylidae; genus Haemonchus; species Haemonchus placei. The sequence continues at coordinate 31,468 of UZAF01017169.1, read as the reverse complement.
AACATCCCGTTATTGACGCACGGTTTAACGTCTAGCCAGCATGGCGTAGTGTTTCCCTGTCATAAGCCGTAGGCAGGGCCGCAGCTCCACGGACTAACACATACTCCACCTTACCATTTTAGATTGGGTGCAGCAGTTACCACCTTCTGCCTATTATCAAAAGCTAGTGTCAATGCCAGTAAAGCTAACATGATCAAAGCGATCACAGTTCAAATATTGATTCTTTCCATATATCGCTCCACGGCCCATATAAGAGCGTTTTTTATCATTTTTTCGAATGGTTCGACGACACACATTATACAACGACTATTCTCTTACATATACTCATATGGACACGATGAAATGTTCTTCGCGCGGCCTCATTGATCAAGTACACCCTTTTTTATAATTGCTCTGCCGCAAGGGGTTATTGTCTCCGGTGCTCTTGAGCATTTTCACAGCCAAAATCGCGAGTAGGTTGAGCGAGCTAGATGTTGTCACAAAAATGTAAGCGGACGATATAAAAATATGCAAAGCTATAATATTTCGGAAGATAGGGATGGTGAAGCCCCTCGGAAAGCGATTGATTTGTGATTGGTCCAAACAGTGGCAGTTACCACTGGTCCCTCATAAGACAATGTGTATGCGGATTAGATTAGTGGATTCGGAAGTCAGCCCTTTTTCATGTGTGTGTGTTGAAATTACTGTTGCATCTTTGGAATCGGGGCAAATTTCAGGCTTTCACTACACCAATACCTTGAATATCTCCAACCACATCAGGAACAAATTTTTATTTTTTTTTTACAAATTAGCTTTAATGAATACATTCCAAATTTTCGAACGACTCGCTACAGCTAATAAGCGGGTTCTTCTCCAAGCATATAGAACATATGTACGCTCATCAGTTGAATTTGGAGCCACCGTGTCCAGTCTAGCGAAGGTATTTGCGTTGGAAAAGGTCCAAAACAGTTACGCACGCAGAATTGTTTTTCGATGTGATGGTTTTCTTACTCCAAAGTTCCAAGAGCATTCTTCAGAAACAGGTACTTCGACCTTGCAACTCTCCAATTTCGACGCATGGTATTAAACGTGTTCATGGTTTATAAGCTCTTGAAGCAACCAGCGGAGCTAAGTCCTTTTGACTGTTTTAAAGTCACACCATCACGTACTAGAGGTGGACAAGCCAAAATACACTTGCTACAATCGGTTGCTATATTGATTGTGATCTCCAATAATTCAATTCCTAATGGCAGGGGATTCTTCTACTGCTCTGCTGATTGCAACCTTTTTTGGTGCTGTCTTTCTCGTCTTGTATTCTATGGACTCCGGGATACCTCGTGCTGCACAGATCCTTCAGGAACTACCGGTAAAATAAACGCCGCCTTGCCTCTCCCTGTTGGAAACCAGTGCTGATCTTCCCGAGGCTGTACACTGTTTCACCTCCAGTAATTGTCTTCCTTTGTCCGTCAAGACTATCTTAGCACATTTGCTCGATAAAAGCTCAGCCATGGAGGACCTCTTCTACTGAAATAGGAAGTTGGAAGAAAGCTTACATTTGCAATTTCTTGAGAATGAGAGGCTTCGCAAAGAATTTGAGGTTTTGAGGCAGTCACTATGTAAGAATTCCATTCGTCTACTCAATCTCCCTCAATTGTAGCTAATTTCTCATTCAATGTTCAATGCAATTGTAACATAATACTGAGCAAGAGCGTTTGAGATCGGTGGCGATCTCCGGGGTAGTTGAATGCACTGATCTAAGTTTTCTCTCGTAGCTTGCGTACTCAAACGTCGCCCTTATCGTTCGCTTTCCAGGTAATTCGCAATTTCGAGGCTCCGTCTTCTGTGCGCGATGTTGTCAAAGCAAAAATTGAACGTTAGAGCGAAAGAGCAAGGGATCCAAACTTGGGAGGCAAGTCGCGCGCACACGCATCACGCCCATCACGGCTGCCACTATCATACCACCCAGTGCAGCTGCTGTCAAGACAATGGCGAGTGTCATCAGCGTATTTGAATGCGGGTTGTATCCTGTTGTCACGTCTCTCCGCACTCGCGTAGGCGAGGTCGTCGGTTACCTGCGTGTTAGTTACTTGCGTAGATGAGATTGTGTCGTCTAGCGTAGAAGCGTATTGCAGCGTAATGCAGCGCCCTCGGAGAGCGGTGGAAGACCACTGATTTCTTTCGCTCGGCCCGATATGAAATTTCGCCTGCCTCTGGCTAGCCCGTGGGCTCTTCTGTGATCGGCGAAGATGGAAAACTCTCCCTCGCGCAAAATGGCCAGTAAGTGTGAGGCAAAACTTATGCAGTAGACCAAAAGAATCCGCGGTTGTCTGAAGCCGTCCGTCTCGTCGTCGACGCCGTAAAGTTGTCGCCATAGATCAATCACGCCGTCGAAGTCTCCGTCAACCGTGTCGTGCCGCAGTCACGGAGTCAAGGAATTTCAGTCGCCGTCACATAGCTCCTCCCTTCCCTTTGTATCTCCGTAGCCTCGCCGTAGCTCGATGTTGCTTTGAATGCATTTTTTTGTAGTATTAGTATTGTATATGTAGGGGAAAAGGCGCCAAGGCCCGCGATCATCAGAGAAGTCACCGTCGAACCAGTTTAGTAGTTAGGCCCCGTAGGGAGGCGACGGTTAACTAACATGTGTGCTCAGCTTCGTAGTCGAAATAGTTAGACGGGCTTGGCCCGCTGCCGTCGTATCCGGCTGCCGCTGCCCGTCGTCCTGCCGTCGAACCTGCTCGAGGGCGAAGAACTGATGCAATAACGTACTGGGTTCAAACCTCCGGATACGTAGATTTATTGGTCATAGCCGTAGCTTTTAATTCTTGAAGTATTTATTGCCTTCTCTTTATGCACATAGGTATAGCCTATTTATCTTTTCCTTCTGTTCCGGATCATTTATTGAAACGGTCTCATTTTATATAGTGACTATTTACGTACACTTCTGAAAGTAGTAGGACCTAAGAGCCTGCATAGGTTGGTGGTTTGGTTTTGCGAACGCAATGTCAACGGAGGCGCCTCAGCACATTTCATGAAGAGGGAATGGAATATTTAATCGAGATCCTTTTGAAATGGTCATCTTTAGGATAGAGTCGTTTGAGCTTTTGCCAATCAGCAACAGATCATACATAGAAGATGAGCACCTCACATAGGCTCTTGGGATGCCACCTGGAGTCTGTTTATATTAGAGTACGCATCAAAAAAAGTTATCATTTAAAGTAGCTTCGTCAGGATTTTCTTGATACATAATCCGTCAGCAGAATCAGGAAGGGTCAATCCATTCTACTGTCAATTTGACCGAGTCATTGATCAAGATGGTTCATGGGAGCTGGGCAATAACAGCTAACAAAACGAGGAGCCGTTTTGAAACAAAAACGCTATTACAAGCTGCTAAAACAAAACGCTATGGAGTGACTCTACTACGTCATAAAACTTTTGTTCTAGCCAATGTAAGAGCCTTCAGAGGCTTCCCTGACGGTGAACAGGAGTTATTCCAGGTTCCTATGAAGTGAAGAAGAATTGAAAGATTTCTGTGGGTGGATATGGGGTAGGGCCAAGTAGTGCAACAACATACGCATAGTTCAGGACCTAGTCCCATACAGATACTCGCCAACCGCCGACGGAGCCTTCCGTCCCTTCTAGATCAGGCAGTCGGTGCCAGACTCGCTAGTGAGCATAAAAGCCCTGACTTGAACATCGACTGACTAGTGTAAGTCATTGTATAGGCCACATATGCATTCAAACCTCAACTACGGATCCAAATGGAACTCAAATGCTGGTGCGCAACCCCAAAACGCGATTGACGGACTTGGGAGAATTGTCCTACATCTTTTCAACCGAATCCTCTTCCGAATCGTGGTCAACAGTCTACTATTTCTTAGACTTGTTGTTATGCATCGAAAAATGCAACTACACTCAATTTTTAGAGCCTACAACCTCCTAGGAGCTCCGATAGATCCAAAAAAATCCATAGAATCTTTCCTTTTCGCCAAACTGTCAATTTCGGCCTCTACGTTCGATTCTTTGAACCGCGTGTTCCCACTGACAGAGATTCGTCTATGATTAGGAAACAGTCGGAGTTTATATGCAGACAATAGTTAATGGGAAAAAGATAGCGGAAGCTTTTGCTGGAATTCTTTTTAAAATGGACTAGAAGGATCGGCAAAGCAGTTGCCCGGGCTCAGGTAGGTGGTCAAGTTAGTTGACCGAGGTATTTCAAATTAACTCATTTATCAGGCTATTAACTAATTTTTCCGAGAAAATACCTTGAAAATAACATTCACCAGCTCCATTTGCCGCATAGCTATTTGCTCAACAGTATGTCCCAGTGCTTNAGTTGAGGCCCTATCGTTAGTAGAATGGATGCCTGGATTAGCATTTACTGAGCTTGTTACCAGATGACCTAGTGATCAGAATATCGCTGACGAGATCCGATGTTTTATGGAATTGTAAAGATATCATCTATCAAGATTACGAATTCAGCAGTGAAATAATCACGACCGGTATCGGAGCACCAGTGGAGCAGCGCAACTGTAGCCAGCAACACCATCTACGCCTGTTTTTTTGGAAGCAGCTACAGTCCTTCTGGTTTTACGGAGGATACTTTGCATTCGAAGTGTGGAAAGCTCCTCATTGTTTGTACAACACAGACGGTGCTGTATCATTATCCATAAAGAAAGCAATGTATTGAAGTATTTTTGTGAGAAGATTAGGGTAAAAGTCATTGCCCAGCTCTTCTGGAATCAGTGACTGTTCCATCAGGAGGCATCAAGGCAAGTCATGCTGGGCTTGTATTATAAGCTCTATCCTGCGGCGTATTCAGCCAGAGCCCGCTTTTCCCTTTTTATATCTTCCTTCGAAACTTCTGCCGACGTCAGAAAAGCGGATACTTTTTCGAAAACTTCTTTTTATTCATCGATAGCAATGCTGTATAACATGAAACTCAAAAGGGAGAGAAAATGATCGCAGCAGGCGAAGAACTCGATATTTTGCTTCTTCAAAGTAGCTCCTCAAAGTCTCTCCACTCACCAGAACCGCGTCCGGAGGTGGTCTGATTGTGTATAGAACACCAGAATTTCCAAAACTTGAGCAAGCAAAATTTGAATAAAGTTGTTTTAAATTATCTTGTCGTGGAGCCACCGACGGGGAAATTCACAAATTTATTTATCACCGTACTTATGTGTCTACCTTCTTTACGAGAAGCATCTTGGTGTTGAGATCGTAGGCAATACCTAACAGTCCCTATAATGAAGCTAATCCACTAGTTTCGCCTTTTCGAATCGGTATTGCGTGATCTTCACAGGAACTATGTCAACCCGAAAGCGGTTATAACTTTCGCAGGCTCGGTGGAACTCGTCACGACGGTGTAAAGGTCCAAAATGGTCTGCTGATGAGGACCAATCTTGTCTCGAAGAAGATCGATACTGATAGGACACCAGTATTACTAAAGAATTGTGAACCGGTACTGATAAAATCATGTTCAAAGCGATGAAATAAATAGGAATTCCTATGTAGATGACTATTCGGCTATCGATTTCTCATCGAAAGCCATTTTAGGTGCCAAAATCGATCATACGACAGCAGGGTAATGATCCCGAGCTCGAGAGAACGATATTCCACTACGTTGGCGTGAACTCGATTGAAGACGTGCTGTCGACGCAGCTTTCTATTCGTGATTTGCCTAGTTCCCCCTAGGCGAGCCCAGTCCTAACACATCCCATCAGTGTTCCCCCGTGAAAGCCATAGCTAGTTAGTCGTAACTACATACATTGTTTTCCTCAGCCCTACTTTCCTTTTTGACGCGAGCTATTGCTATGCTTTCCTTCCTTGTAACGAGCCCGGACCTCACGCCCTACTTCCTTACCCACGGAATAACACAGCTTTGTCCATTGTGCTACCCTTACCTTGGAAAAAGTGAGTAGAGAAAGTAGGATGAGAGAAGGGGGAAAATGTCATTTTGTAGGAAAAAGAACTCATGGAAAATATACGTCGAGCTATGGAGGAATTTTGTAAGAGAGTAGTCTAGGGAGTAATAATCAGTTTGTTGGTTTGGCCGAACATATACTTAATGCCGTTTTTTTCAAAATGCAATTTTTCTACCTCATTGCGTCTATGGGAAGGTATTTATCTGCACCAGAAAAAGTTGTATGGAATTTGCATCGTGAATAAGTTCAGGTTTGGGTGCGTTTTAATTCTTCGAATAGAGAGGTAAGGTCGAAGAAAATGTCCTCAGCTCAGCCTGAGATTTTCCCTACCCTTTTAGCATTGCAAAAAATCAAGTACTGATGGCTTCACTTGAGCACCACTTCTTCCAAAAGTTCACTGCCTTTTCCTTCCGGCTAATCCTCCAGAATAGGAAGGAATCAGCTTTTCCTATGTTTCGGTGTTCTTCTACAGTTATTGGTGGATAGGTTTTTCTAGTATTATGGTCCTCAATTGGTGAAATTCCAAACCCATTCAGTAGCCGACCTTCAATCGAATAAGCTGAGAATTTCACTACGATTCTACGGCTGATACCTCACATTGTTTAAACCTACTTGCCTGTCGCTAATGCTGACATTGTCAGGCTTCGATGGGAAAACCAATTTTAAAAGAAGAAGGAAGGGAAGGCTTGATATACAAGCCAACAGTGAATTGTGCAAGGGTGATAGTAAGTATGCAACACATTTTCTGATGGTTGTTTCTTGCAATAAGAGAGTAGGGATGGAATCAATTTTGGCTTGAAAGTATTCGTTTGCTCGACTCCCCCACTTCGTAAGTCTGAGTAAGCCAAAACCAAAACTATTGTTTTAGCAAAACATACCATTTTAAGTGAGGATTGACACCTTTTATAAAGTCTAAAACATGATTCCAAACTATAGAACTTCATAGGAAGAATTTAAAGGATGAGGAACGGCCTTAAGTAGCTTCCTGCATTTGAGGAAATCAAGCTACCCACTGATCAAAGATTTACAATTGCAGCTCACATACGAAATAATCTGAGAATGTTTCGCTATGGCTCTACCAAACATATGTTATCCCATTCGTCTCCCTGTTTGCCGAAAACCATTTTTTTCGCTCAGACACTTTCTTTCCTAGGCAAAAGAGAATTTGGAATGATTTTCATCTTTTGAATTTCAAAATTGATAAATCGCTCAACTGCTAAATACCCGACGTTNTTTTAAGTGCGGATTGACACCTTTTATAAAGTCTAAAACATGAGTCCAAACTATAGAACTTCAAAGGAAGAATTTAAAGGAAGAGGAACGGCTTCAAGAAGCTTCCTGCATTTGAAGAAATCAAACTACCCACTGATCAAAGATTTACAATTGCAGCTCACATACGAAATAATCTGAGAATGTTTCGCTATGGCTCTACCGAACATATGTTATCTCATTCGTCTCCCTGTTTGCCGGAAACCATTTTTTTCGCTCAGACACTTTCTTCCCTAGGCAAAAAAGAATTTGGAATGATTTTCATCTTTTGAATTTCAAAATTGATAAATCGCTCAACTGCTAAATACCCGACGTTGCGTGACATCAAAACACGTCCTAAAAACAATGAAAACGAACGGTATCATCAATCTGTCTAGGAACTAAATATAGTAATTTACAAGTCTGCCAAAGAAACTTCAGGAACTAGACCTAGAGTGAAAACAGATTTCGGAAGGGTGCTACAAAGCGAGGTATCCTGACGTGATGGTAAAACAATGATTTCCAAGAATCGTCGAAAACAGTTATGATGTTCTACTCTTTCTTTGGTGTAACCAAAACATCAAGACGAATAAATAGAAGCAATCAAGTCCTAACTGTGCACTGTCACTTCCAAATTCTTCAAAAATTGCGTTGAAACTGGCTTGCTGTCAGATTTTTGTGGACTTTTGAGTACTTGGAAGGCTTTTACAGTGAACAACAAGTTGTTGTCAATTAACTTTTGCAGTTCTTGAAACTTTGATCGGAAATCTGGCTACATTGAAGTGAAAGACTTGTTAAACTCAGAGATTCATTCCAGTCGACATATGTAACTCATTCTCTTCCTACTGTATTCTTGCCAGTATTGTAGAACCGCAAGCGCAATGACTACGATCTTCCGACAGCAGGATATGAAGTTGATGCTTCTTCTAGCAAACTGAGTGCTCGGGATGACCACTCTGTCAGCCTGTTACATCCCTATTCAGAATTGTGCTCTTACTGAATAGTCACTCAGGAATTAGGTGGATAAATATTTAGAAACACCATGATTCGGAGCGGAAATTGAAATCGCTACGCAGCACAGTGAACCAACTAAAAAACGCCCTGCATTTTTTCTGTGTTTATTCATCCTATTACGACGTTGGCTCCCATTAATAGCAAGTGCAACCCTCATATAGTTACAGTATGCCGTAGTACTGTGGATGCTCGGCAAAATCTGCGCCTGATAAGGCCCATCCCAGTTTTTGTGTGGACTGTGTGAATGGTAGGGTGGTGAGGGACGATGTGAATCGGCGAGACGCAGCGCGATCGCCAGGACCGAAGACCGACCGCTGATCTCTCGTCATCATCATCGACACCGTTCATCGCTCTTACCCCACTCCAGTCAGCTTCATTTTTCAACGTTTTCTGCTTGCCAGTATGGTTTTCACTGATCATCAGCATCACTTTTCAGAATATTTTTTCTATGAGCATGTTGAGTTTTCTGAGGTTGCCCTAAATGATGTTACTGCCTGTTGTAGAGAGTACTGGCATGTAATTGTGGCTTGGCACTGGCTCCTAATGGAACTGTGAACTACCGCAGTTTCATAAAAGGAGTCCTACGCCGATCCGGGCACGAAGCACATATTTTAGCTCGTTTAATTCTAGTCGTCTTCAGCTAATCACCTTCCAATGAAGCTCGATGCCCACCGGTTCCAGGAGCGACTCCTTATATGGGACTGTGATAGTTAGCTGTAGAAATGCTTGGGTTGGATTTGTTTGTTTTTGAAAACACGATAAACAACATAACATGATTATGTAAACACGAACTGTAAAGTGACGCCAAGTGCCTGATTCTCTAGCCTGTCCATGATCTTTCGATGGACGCTAGACCGGTTCCACTTTTCAGGAGCAGTTAATCGGACTTCATCAAAACCCTTACCACGCGATAAAATTTTCCGCACGTAATAGGCTAGCGTCAATCAATCATGCAAGTTATGCAAAGTACGGCCTATCGAAACTAGTTTCCGTCGAATGCTATTTTTCTGTACAGTTTCATTGCTAGCATTTCTTTTTAAACAGTATTTCTTTACTGCGCATTGTGAGCATATCCCTTTCCACAACCTCCAACCTCGAGACTGATTTCGTTCAACTTCTTACGACCGGACTCGAACTCTCCTTTTACAGGGCAATCATGGGGGCCTTCGTCCGTTCGGAGGAGATGCGCTTCTGTCAACTGATCGTTGAAAAGGAAGCGGCATTCAACTGTGTTGCTGAACTCGGCAAACAGCCGTACGTGCAGTTTAAAGATGTGAGATGATTATTTGTTACCTTTTCGCCCCGTTTTATGAATAGGAACGGTCTGGGGGTAATTCAGGTTCGAGTTCCTCGTATTTAATATGTATTCGTTCTTAAAGGGCATTGGCATGTATCATCACAGTGTTCTCATCCAAGCTGTGAGAAAGATGAAATCCTACAATGATGAATTTTATGGATTCTCTAGTTGGAGGTGGTTAAGCGTCATGTAGCACACTAACGTGTGCATGTGGAATCAAATCAAATCCGGTACTTGCCGAGGTCAACCAGGCTGTCCATTCTTCCGGAGTTGATTACCTATTACTACACTTGTGTGGGAGGGTAAGAGCACTAACTTTTGCATTGGCTTGTTGCAGCACTTCA